>CM049851.1:30718088-30733088 GCA_027422415.1 Schizothorax lantsangensis
GAGAGTATATTAACACCCCTAATACAAGTTTTAATACAAGTTCAGAGTAAGCACTTAATCTCATTAATGTTTACATGGTAAGAGTAAAGCTCTTATTACCCCAGTTTACATGCCATTTCCATTATTCGCTAAGAATTGTGGTTATTACTGATATTATTCACATACAGCACAAATGATGGACTCAGAAAGAGCAGTGTGTTACTGATTGATTTACGTCTAATGCGTAATGACGTTAGCTGTATTCCACGCTTCACGCAATGTGATGGAAATCGCTTGCTTACGCTGCCGTCGTCGTTTCTGGACGAGGATAAGGAGCAGAGAGACTGGTGGCAGCTAGTTGTGTTTTCCCCAGAAATGCGATGCTTTCTTCCCCTCCATCGTTTCTAATCTGCGTATTATTACAGCTGCGTCACGGCATTCACGTATGTCACGTGCGCATGCGCACTTTGGTCAGAGCGGCAATACTGCGAGTCAGGTCTGTTTTTTTATTTATTATTATTATTTTTTTAAAATGCTTTATTTAGTAACAACTCACATAACATGTAAAGGTAATAACAGCAAGAAATCAATAAAAATTACAGATACAGTAATAAAAAATAAATGAAAGGAAAAAAACTGCTTAATAAACAACAAAGATATACAGAGGGGTATTGAAAACAAATCGCTCCAATTACAAAATAAATATAAGAGTTCTTAAAAAGGATACATTTCAAGGCTTTACAACAATTTATAGTCTTTTTGGGCTTAGCATTCCTCGCAGCCTCCAATGCTTTAAAATACTGACAAAGTTCAAACTTAAAATGCACAAAACTAGGTGTTTTGACATTTATGAATGTGATATTTCCCAAACATAATAAACAAAACTAATTTTATTCTCTAAAGGCTTATCATAAAAAAATGTAATATCTAATGTAATATCAATCTCCTTAAAGAAGACTTTAAAATCACTCCAAAACAATTTAGTACAAATACAATCAACAAAAAGATGGTAAATACTTTCAGAGTACGGTCTCTTCACTCGGCGGCCATCTTTGAAACGCCTCTCGTGCAGCAAGTGCAGCTGCTATCTCTTTCTATGGGGAAACATCAAATTCTCCAAAACTGTTCACTAAGCTTACGATTAAATTTCATATTTGAAATCACCAATGAAATCGGACAACAACTGTGTCATAAATGTTGTTTATTTAGCTCAAATAGCTTATAAAAAGCGTATTTCTCAGGCTAGGTCAGCCAGTGCGCATGCGCAGTCTCAGAGCGCTGACTGTTTCTATAGCAACCGGGACTTCCCCAGAGTGACATGTCTTGTGTATTCTATAGTCTTTGTCATTAGAATCGCATTATTATTATGTAAACGCACTTTTATCATACTGTACTATAACAGAAATTAGATCACTCTGTATTGAAGGTACACATCTAAAGAGCTAAGTTTATTAGAAAGCTATTAGCTAAACAATCAACTGAAAATAACATGTTTTCTTCAAGAATGTAGTGAAGTATATAGCATATCCAATCCTTCATACGGCCAAAGAAGTCACATTTAAATTCTAAATGACTTTTATCCATCTAATAACTTTTTGCATGAAAGGAGAACAATGCATACGGGTTTTGTGACATACAAACATAACATATGTTTTTCATTGTGAACCTGTGCATCATTTCTAATCCAAACATATACAGCACACCTTTGACTGTGCTCTCAATTAAAGCTGGACTGGGCAACTAATAGTAAATATGACCCAAACAGGTTGTTATTATTATTAGCCTATTATTATATGAATAATAAAATCACTATATAGGCGCGTTATCGCGCTTACTGTTTGACATGCGCGAGCAATATTTTTTCAAATAATTTTTTTGAACTTTAAAATACTCCCGTTATTTTTGGCTGTGCTTTCTGTCGTCTCATGCAGTCTCTGTGAACAATGAACCAGCTCAGACATAACACATAAATCTGCAGAAAGCTTGAAAACCACTTAAAATAATCTTCTCTATGTAGTTCATATAGGTGCATTTCTCTATTAAAGCCACGTCCACTGTGGAGATGGAGAGCCTGAGAAAGCACTAGTTTATTAATAAATAATTACAATTTCTTAATTTTCCTCGATGCATTCATAATCATTACTTTAGCCGGTGCTCTGCGGCAAGCTTTATGCGCGCGCGTGAGCGCGGACTAGGCTATAATACGCCTAATGCCTATATTAACGGGTGGTTTAGTAGGTTATTATACTAATCAATTTAATATTAAACTAGTTGACTAGAACAATCTTTAGTCGGGGGCAGGCTCACTTGACACAAGGAACCGATCCATTTTTTTTAAATAATAAAATGCTGACATTATGTGCGACTGCAAATCACCATGTATTGCATTGCAGTAGTTATGCATGTGTTTAATGAGTCAAATGTTTTTATTTTATTTCATTTTCATTTTTGCCCCCATGCAGCACACCTTTGACTGTGCTCTCAATTCAAGTGTGAGTATTGTTGAAAGATAAGAACCTAGACTTTTTGATAACTAACTGAATGACTTTATTCATAGATGTATGCACTTCAGCGGATGGAAGAATGAATTGAAGATATTGATTATTTACATGACTGACAGAAATGCTCAGAAACTCTGGTTTTGTTGATAGAATGACACCCACACTTTTATTCTGCTTTGTTTTTTATTTCATTTTGCTGTATCAACAGTATTAATATACGTTCAGTTATTGAAATATGCCGTTAAAGTTTGTATCTGAATTGTATGCATTAATAAAAAATTAAAAATACAATCAGAGCTGGGTAGAAACTGATTAGATGTAATCTGGATTAAGTAATCAGATTACAAAAATGAAGTACTTGTAATCAGACTACAGTTATATAGATTACATATTCATACAATAGCAATACATTATTAACACTGACCAAAGTGCTGTATATTAAAATCAAACATTTGAATTAAAATCAATTATTAATCATTTATTGATTGACCATAATTCCTCTTTTTCATCTTTTAAAGTCGTCCAGTTGTGAGGTTTACAAAAATCATCCCAGGTTAATAACACAGATATGTTTTATTGGAATTATGTTATATAATCACATGATTTTCATTAAACTCTCAAACAGTTCGTTTATGAAGACGTAATATAATATTTAACCTCCTGAGACCCCCCCCAAAAAACTTTAGTATTTTTTCATGTCAGTACATTGTTTTAGAACATAAGAAAAAAATGTAAAAATAACATTTATGAAAAATTATATTTTATTCATATTTAAATTTATTCATATAAAATGTCAATTTTTAGGTTTCAGGATTTTTTTATACTAAACTTTGTTTAAGGATGATTCTCAAATATGTTATAAAATATATAACAAAATCATTTGATATAGCATTTTGTTTTATGCAATATGTGTGTAAAAATTTCCATAAACTGGTTTTCCCATTAAACACACTGTATCTAATTTGCATATTAATGTGTTGCTGTTGGGACAGCATGTTGAAAAAATAATCATCATAATGGGAGTAATAATTTGTCAGATTTTCATAATAATATCTAATATTTCATAACAAAATTGATATATAATTTATTTTCCTATTCAATTGTAATGTCTCCCAAAATGCGTAATAAACATGCTTTTAGTCCTGGACGTGTATGAAATTATGTCCTGTTTCATAACACAAAGTCATATTTTGAATTTGAAAACCCATAACATTTTCCTGAGATGTTGCTTTATGACAAACAATTTGAAAATGATTCAGATTTAAATGACAATTACAAAATATTAAATATTAAATTAATATTAATATTACATATCCATATTTCCATAAGGATGTAAAATCACTAAATTAATTTTAGCCATATTTAAAGACCTAGTAGAGGGTGTGTTCATGATGAAACATCCAATAATTTAATATCTCTAATAAGCCCTGAATGTGCTCTGTACTGTAATCCAGACTCAACACCGTCTCAGAGATATACACTATAATATACTGTACACTACAGACACACTCCATATCTGAGTCTCAGGAGGATATAATGCACTTCATGTTATTAATTACCAGCTATTTTCTGACTCTTTTTTATATCAATATGGTACAAGATTATGATTTATATCGATGTGATAAGTTATTGTTCTGCCAATGAAAGTAGTCTGATTATATAACCTGAAATGTGTAATGTTATGGATTACGTCACTAACTATATTTTTTAGTATCAGTAACAGACTACAATATGCGAGTAATCTACATACAATATATAGCTTAAAGAAGTTTTTATTAATATTTGCCTTTTTGAAGATTTATTTTTGTCGTTGTATGCCTTTGGGACTGTTAGTGAGATAGACGTCGCGAGCGGGATTCGAACTCAGGACGCCTGAAGCTCAACGGCATTCTTTATCAAGTTATATGCTTATTTGTTTCCTTTAAACAACAGTTATTATTATTATTAATAACTTTGCATTCTTTATCAAGTTATTGACAAATTAGTCTGTTTCTGTCATATTTAATAAAAACAGAGTGTTATTATTATTATTAATAATATGCATTCTTTATCAAGTTATTTGACAAATCTGATGAGTCTGTTTCTGTCATATTTAATAAACAACAGAGTGTTATTATTATTATTAATAACTTATGCATTCTTTCATCAAGTTATTTGACAAATCTGATGAGTCTGTTTCTGTCATATTTAATAAACAACAGAGTGTTATTATTATTATTAATAACTTATGCATTCTTTATCAAGTTATTTGACAAATCTGATGAGTCTGTTTCTGTCATATTTAATAAACAACAGAGTGTTATTATTATTATTAATAACTTATGCATTCTTTCATCAAGTTATTTGACAAATCTGATGAGTCTGTTTCTGTCATATTTAATAAACAACAGTGTTATTATTATTATTAATAACTTATGCATTCTTTCATCAAGTTATTTGACAAATCTGATGAGTCTGTTTCTGTCATATTTAATAAACAACAGAGTGTTATTATTATTATTAATATTTATTCTTTCATCAAGTTATTTGACAAATCTGATGAGCCTGTTTCTGTCATATTTAATAAACAACAGTGTTATTATTATTATTATTATTAATAACTTATGCATTCTTTCATCAAGTTATTTGACAAATCTGATGAGCCTGTTTCTGTCATATTTAATAAACAACAGTGTTATTATTATTATTAATAACTTATGCATTCTTTCATCAAGTTATTTGACAAATCTGATGAGTCTGTTTCTGTCATATTTAATAAACAACAGTGTTATTATTATTATTAATAACTTATGCATTCTTTCATCAAGTTATTTGACAAATCTGATGAGCCTGTTTCTGTCATATTTAATAAACAACAGTGTTATTATTATTATTATTATTAATAACTTATGCATTCTTTCATCAAGTTATTTGACAAATCTGATGAGTCTGTTTCTGTCATATTTAATAAACAACATATTTAATAACTTATGCATTCTTTACAGTTATTTGACAAATCTGATGAGCCTGTTTCTGTCATATTTAATAAACAACAGTGTTATTATTATTATTAATAACTTATGCATTCTTTCATCAAGTTATTTGACAAATCTGATGAGTCTGTTTCTGTCATATTTAATAAACAACAGTGTTATTATTATTATTAATAACTTATGCATTCTTTCATCAAGTTATTTGACAAATCTGATGAGTCTGTTTCTGTCATATTTAATAAACAACAGAGTGTTATTATTATTATTAATAACTTATGCATTCTTTCATCAAGTTATTTGACAAATCTGATGAGTCTGTTTCTGTCATATTTAATAAACAACAGTGTTATTATTATTATTATTATTAATAACTTATGCATTCTTTCATCAAGTTATTTGACAAATCTGATGAGTCTGTTTCTGTCATATTTAATAAACAACAGTGTTATTATTATTATTATTAATAACTTATGCATTCTTTCATCAAGACAAATCTTAGTCTGTTTTGTCATATTTAATAAACAACAGAGTGTTATTATTATTATTAATAAATGCATTCTTTATCAAGTTATTTGACAAATCTGATGAGCCTGTTTCTGTCATATTTAATAAACAACAGTGTTATTATTATTATTATTATTAATAACTTATGCATTCTTTCATCAAGTTATTTGACAAATCTGATGAGTCTGTTTCTGTCATATTTAATAAACAACAGTGTTATTATTATTAATAACTTATGCATTCTTTTATTATTATTAGCCTGTTTCTGTTATTAATAACAGTGTTATTATTATTAATTATGCATTCAAGTTATTTCATCAAGCCTGTTTCTGTTATTAAACAACAGTGTTATTATTATTAATAATAACAATGCATCTCAAGTTATTTGACAAATCTGATGAGCCTGTTTCTGTCATATTTAATAAACAACAGTGTTATTATTATTATTATTATTAATAACTTATGCATTCTTTATCAAGTTATTTGACAAATCTGATGAGTCTGTTTCTGTCATATTTAATAAACAACAGTGTTATTATTATTATTATTAATAACTTATGCATTCTTTCATCAAGTTATTTGACAAATCTGATGAGTCTGTTTCTGTCATATTTAATAAACAACAGTGTTATATTTAATAAACAACAGTGTTAGTCTGTTTCTGTTATTATTATTATTATTATTAATAACTTATGCATTCTTTCATCAAGACAAATCTTAGCCTGTTTTGTCATATTTAATAAACAACAGTGTTATTATTATTATTATTATTAATAAAATCTGATGAGTCTGTTTCTGTCATATTTAATAAACAACAGTGTTATTATTATTATTATTATTAATAACTTATGCATTCTTTCATCAAGTTATTTGACAAATCTGATGAGTCTGTTTCTGTCATATTTAATAAACAACAGTGTTATTATTATTATTAATAACTTATGCATTCTTTCATCAAGTTATTTGACAAATCTGATGAGTCTGTTTCTGTCATATTTAATAAACAACAGTGTTATTATTATTATTAATAACTTATGCATTCTTTCATCAAGTTATTTGACAAATCTGATGAGTCTGTTTCTGTCATATTTAATAAACAACAGTGTTATTATTATTATTAATAACTTATGCATTCTTTCATCAAGTTATTTGACAAATCTGATGAGTCTGTTTCTGTCATATTTAATAAACAACAGTGTTATTATTATTATTATTAATAACTTATGCATTCTTTCATCAAGTTATTTGACAAATCTGATGAGTCTGTTTCTGTCATATTTAATAAACAACAGTGTTATTATATTTAATAAACATTCTTTCACAGTTATTTGACAAATCTTAGTCTGTTTCTGTCATATTTAATAAACAACAGTGTTATTATTATTATTAATAACTTATGCATTCTTTCATCAAGTTATTTGACAAATCTGATGAGTCTGTTTCTGTCATATTTAATAAACAACAGAGTGTTATTATTATTATTATTAATAACTTATGCATTCTTTCATCAAGTTATTTGACAAATCTGATGAGCCTGTTTCTGTCATATTTAATAAACAACAAAAGAGTGTTATTATTATTATTTATAACTTATGCATTCTTTGCCAACTCATATACAAAGACTTATATAAATTTATGGAGTTATTTTTGACCAGATGGTCCTCAGCTGTTAAAAAAATCAAAAATTATTCAAAAATCAGGCAGTGTATGTATGATAATGAAGAATATAAGGATGAACACACTCTCAGCAAAATATATACATTTGAATAAAATGATTTTTACAGCTACACACATATAAGCACAAATCTTGCACTGTATACGTTTAATAAAGAAATGCAGAAGTCATATAAATCAAAAATGTTACCAATGCACAAATACAGACCAAATTATACACACAACTCCCATTAGTGGTTATTGTACAAACATACACAATTATATATCACATACACAACCCACCACAGTTAAGATGTTTTTTAAAACACAACCTTGCAAAAATATTCTGTCAGCATATTCATAATTTAATTTGACAAATCTGACGAGTCTGTTTCTGTCATTTAAACAGCATTCACAGAGAGCTCAAACACACTATAAAGAGAGATAGAAAAACATTTGAAGATAAAAACACGTCATTTCATAATCTGGACATAATCAGAAATGATCAAATAAGTGAGATGATGAGTAATACAGTGAAAGAAGAGAAACAAACCTGTCAGTTTCTGCAGCGATGCACGTGATTACAGAAATCATCATTATATGAACAAAGTCAGAAAATACATAAAAACTAGATCGCTCTCTTTATATCACAAAAGCAGTGGAATGTGAGATCGCTCAATTAAGAAATGAGCGCCCTTGCAAAATATACTTATCATTTTTAGCCTAATTTAGGAAGTTTTTAACAATGACATTACTCTCAAAGAATCAATAATGCAAAAAAAAAAAACTATTAATGCAATTTTTTTTATTATGATTATTTTAGGGTAAAATATGAGCTGGATGTTTGCTCACGCTCTCAAACAGGATTTTTGATGTCTACATGTAGTCCACAGAATATTGCAATGACTGTTTGCTTAACGAGTCTTTCAGTTTTCACGAAGCAGAATTATAGGGTTTCATAAGGCATGAGCTCTCGGCAGAAGCATCAGTGCAGGACTGACTCCGGCTCGTTGTTATTTGGCGACGTCTCCGTCTTGGACGATGGGTTTCTGCTGGGACTCGGCCATCTGCTCGAGAGCGTGCTGCATCAGAGAGTCTCTCTGCATCTGCTTGGCTTTGTTGTAGAGCAGGACTCCCAGGAACACCATGACGGTGCCGCCGGCGGACACCAGCGTGATGGGGTTACTGAACACGATGATGCTCAGCCAGATGGACAGAGCGTGCTTCACCGTGCTCGCCACGCTGAACACAACACAAACACCGTCAGCACAGAAACACTGAGGACACAGTACTCTCAATGGAAACATCTAGAGAGGTGTTACACCACTTCCAACTGATCTCCGTCACTTTTAAACTCATTTGTGACCCTGGAGCACAAAAACAGTCATAAGGGTCCATTTTTTGAAATTGAGATTTAAAAAAATAAATAAGGTTTCCATTGATGTATGGTTTGTTATGATAGGACAATATTAGGCTGAAAATCTGGAATCTGAGGGTGCAAAAAAATCTAAATATTGAGAAAATCATCTTTAAAGTTGTTCAAATGAAGTTCTTAGCAATGCATATTACTAATCAAAAATTAAGTTTTGATATATTTATGGAAGGAAATGTACAAAATATCTTCATTTAATATCCTAATGATTTTTGGCATAAAAGAAAAATGTATAATTTTGACTCATACAATGTATTGTTGTCTATTGCTACAAATATACCTGTGTTACTTATGACTGCTTTTGTGCTCCAGGGACACTTATGGCTTGAATATGGAAATAACTTTTACTGTACTTCTGATCGATGGTTTGTGTTTAACGCCAGTCCAGCTTCTGTGGCTATTTTCATGGCGAGAGATATTATGGCTAAATTATATCATGTTTTTATATTTGTATTTGGCTTAACTCTTAAATCACAACGAGTTCAAACCAGCACAATCGTATAAAACATGCTTAATGGATAAAGGGACTCCTTTACAATTCACATCGGTTAGTGTGAAAATTATTTTTCCAACATTGGGACTAATATCATGGAGTTTATTCATTGTATATAGATGATTGCACTTCAGAAAAGGGATGCTTTTTCTTAAATCAAGAAACATTGACTTGAGAAGCAAAATAACACGAGATAAGACGGCTTGTTTTATGAGGAACTGATCAAAATAAAGCCAGTTTATGATTAAAACAAGAACAAAAATCAACTTAAGTCAAAGTTGTAACAGGTCTTGGTTCACACTATAGATCAGGGAACACATCTTCACTATGAAGTAAGAGTTTCCACTCAATAAACTCATAATTTGCTGCTTATTGATAGTTGTTGTAGCAGTTATGTTTAGATACGAGGAGGTGTTAAGGATCTAGAATATGGCCATGCATTAATATGTGCTTTATGAATACTAACAGCCAATATACATGCTAATAAAAACTAGTGAATAGTGAATATCCGGTAAATATAATGTCTAAAGATGTTTAGATATTTGTATTGGAAAACAGGTAGATATGAATTAACATTTAATGCCATGACTATGAATTTATGAGACTTTCTGCTCCACTTTAAGAACTTTTAAAGCCTTAATTTGTGTAAGACCCGCAGAAACCCTGATATTTGGTTATTTCATATTACAAAACCTGACAAAGAGTATGTCCAGGTCATATTTCACCACAAAAAAAGGTCTAGATTAAGTACAGCAGCCAAAATCATTACAACACTAGTGTTTTCAGCAGCTAAAACTGGTTTGAAGTCAGTTATTTCTATCTTTTGCTGTAGTGTGTCAGTAGGAAATATTAATTTGGCCATTAATTGTAATAATGCAGTGATATTTTAGTCTGATCTGATCATCATCAGTCTGTCTGGAGTCACATGAAGAAACAGAACAAACTGAGACTAAATCCAGAAGAACTGTGTCTCAAGACGCTTCAAGAAACCTCCTGCAAAGCTCCTGAGAAACTCTGCTCACACACACACACACACACACACTCACACACACACACACACACACACACACACACACACACACACACTTCAAGAAAGCTCCTGCAAAGCTCCTGAGAAACTCTGCTCACACACACACACACACACACACACACGCACGCACACACACGCACACACACACACGCTTCAAGAAAGCTCCTGCAAAGCTCCTGAGAAACTCTGCTCACACACACACACACACACACACGCTTCAAGAAAGCTCCTGCAAAGCTCCTGAGAAACTCTGCTCACACACACTCTCACACACACACACACTCACACACACTCACACACACACACACTTCAAGAAAGCTCCTGCAAAGCTCCTGAGAAACTCTGCTCACACACACACACACACACACACACGCACACACACACACACACTCACACACACTCACTCACACACACACACACACACTTCAAGAAAGCTCCTGCAAAGCTCCTGAGAAACTTTGCTCGCTCACACACACACACACACACACACACACACACACACACTCTAACAATTTATTTAAATCCACTTAAAAGAATTACTCTACAGGGACATAAATATTACAGATGCAGTTGAATACAAGTACAAAAATCATGGACCAGTGGCATGCAATAGATCTTCACAGTATTAAGCATATCACGCAGTTGTTATGGGTATAAATAACAACGTCTCCGCCATATATGACGGCTACCTATGATATCAGACAGAGCACAGTACTTTGCCAACGTTTAGCCCTCTTTTTGGGCATCCCGAGTTGTTGAAGCCCTCTTACAACCAGCCTGTGTGTGTGTCCTAAGCTGCCAAATATAAAAACTAATAATCGGCCCCGATAACCTATCTCTGAAATAATATTTAGGAGTGGTTGGTATTTAATGACTTTGGTCATAAAAGCTTCCTCCATACTAGAATCAAAGGTGCATGCCACCTCCAAAACAAACACCTCTCTACACTCCTCATGAATCACAACAACATCTGGTGTATTAGCAGATAAAGAAGAAAACATTTCAGAATTATTACTGAAACACTGAAACATAGCTGGTTTTACACAAGAATGTTTGTATATTCTTACTAAAGGTGATAAATGATTTGAGATGTCTTTCACTATCAGGTCCACTATTCTGTCGTGGCGTGCTATGTACATTCCCTTGTACGCATGACAGCCATTCAAGATATGTGTCAGTGTTTCAGTGATCTGTTCTGTAGTGTGATGCAAACAATGAGGGACCTGAGTTGTAGGAAACCAGATAGAGAGGTTAAGTCTGGTAGAGAGGACTTGTAATCTGGCTTTTACTGTGAAATTAACAATGTCCTCACTGAGTGCAGTGTTCTTCAGAAATGAATGTGAAACAGAATGATCAGCAGAGGGAAGACATGCAAGTTTTCCCTGAAGTTTCAGTCCAGTCCAGTGTTGTTTTTGTTTATATTGATGTAATTCCAAGAGAGTTCGCCGGGCTCCTGCAGATGTTAATGGTTTGCTATCACCACCGTATGTGGCTGTTGCCCTGACATATATCAGGGGGTCAGTGATGATATCCTCCGAGACTCTCACACTCTCAGACCGCACCCACTCCAGTGATACTCCAGTTCGAACACAGAGGTCATTCAGGTCCGGCCAATCTGACCAGACACCAAATCCAGCAGAGTGAGTGTCCAGTTTCCCGCTGGGTTTCCTTTTGAAGCCAAGGAAGTGAGGCTCTGACTCCCTGGCCAGCGGCACCTTGCGTCTCCTTAGATCCAAAAACAGGGAGGATCGGGCCAACTCCCTAACGTCTTTGTCATCATTATTCAGCATATGCAGAAGATGGGAAATCCGCATGCTGGTATAAATCCATGTCACGTTTGGTACCCCCAACCCTCCTTCCCATTGGGGATGAAAAATAACATCACGAGTGCTGTGTGTATTAAGTCCAAACCACTTTCGCACTAGGCTCACTGTTTTGTCATCCATTTCACTCCGCACTGTCTGTTGGATGTGAACGTTGGAGAACAGATGTTGTACTTTAGACAGTGCCACCTGCCTAATAGCCTCCAGCTTCATAGTCAGTGGCAGCAGACATTTATCAATCAGGTCCAGCTTAGATGTAAACTCTGACAAGATGATGTTTACTTGCTCTTTCCATTCTCCTGCAATATTAATTTTATGTCCAAGATAAGTGTATGTTTCATGAAGAGAATATACCCGTATGGGTTTTGTTGCTACTGTAAACACTGGACATTTATCAGACTTTGAACGATACCACCGGTTCCCTCCACTCCTCCTCTCATACAGAACAGCACATTTTGTGTCTTTAATCTCCAGACCTGACCATTCCAGAAAAACATCGGTTCTGGACAGCATGTTTTTAATCACGCTCTCTTCTCTGGAGGCCATCAGGACATCATCTGCATAGCCCTGTACTGGGATAGGAGATATCACGCCAGGGGGGGCACATTGACACATCCACTTTAACCATTGGTTAATGGCAATTATGAAATTAATTGCGCTCCATCTGAAGTGATGTTGGATGAGTGAGCTGTTCTCCACAGATTACTTCAATAAAGGAGCCTCTGTATACATCTTTCACGATGTCAATGAACAGCTGAGGTAGCTGTATTTCCTCTAATGATCTGATCATGACATCATGAGATAAAGTACCAAATGCATCTCTAAAGTCCAGGAAGACTGAATACAGTCTACATGACTCGTGCTTAAAGTCATCTATCCCTGTTTTAAGGCAGAATACATGTTCATTCATACCTTGCCTATTGATGTAAGCCTTCTGCTTGGTGAATAAGATGTCAGCCTCCACCAGCCACGGAAGAACTCTGGCCAGTATGCACTTCATGAACACCTTATAGATGGTAGGAAGAAGGGATATATCCCTCCATGTCAATGGATCATCAGGGATGTTGTCTTTTTTTGGAATACGATGAATTAATGCTCCCTTCCACGAGTCTGGTATTCTCTTATTTTCCAAACAGACATTAAAGACAGTTGTTAAAATCTGACATGACTGCATATTTTTAAAAGTCTCATATGTCACGCCATCTTTACCGCTTGCTTTGTTGTTAGGAAGGTTCTTTAAAACGGTCTCTACCTCCTGCTGCGTGAAATGCGTTGTTTTAGGGAAAAAAGTTGGTTTCGGTGGCGGCACATTTAAATACCAGGGTGGGGGTGAAAGATCCTCATTACACCTCTGATTTAGACATTTATTCTCATAGTAAGTTTGTATAACTAATGTCACTAGGACAGGGAGGAGGGTCGGGATACTCGCTGTTATTTAAGATGACTTGGATCGCTTTAGATCTTCTATACTGCCACAGATATGCGAGTTTGTTCCTGCTCACCTTTCTGTTTCGCTGGCTGTGAGTCGCTCCCGTCCGCAGAGAGGGCAGAACGGTGTCCCGCAGATAACACAGCTGTTCACGGATCCAGTCAGATACTGAAGCCGATGTTATATCTTCAGGATACGATTGTGTCGCCGGGAACTTCTTTAGGACTCTCGCCGCATACTTCAGGAACTGTAATCCAAAAGGCCTAGTGTTGTGGCTTTCTGCTGTAAAAACTCCATTCTTAAAAAATATCCCGCTTAGCAATGCAACTAACTTTATCCACTTTCCTGGATCACCGGAGGAAACAAAGTGCTGATCGCGCTGGCGTTTGGTGTTCAGACGATCTCTGTAGATTTTTTCATGAGACTGAAAAGCCATCCATTGATCCTCAGACAGCGGGCGAACATACTGCTGGAAAACCGTAAGCTCTTCTCCCGGTAGATGGAATCCATGGGAGAAATCACGAGGTTGTTGGTAGATTCTTTAATGCCATGCAAGCTTGATTGTTGCAATCAAGCACATAATCCACCAAAGCATCTTATCTGCACCTATTGCATTAACGATGGCAAGTTCAAGTTTCCTCAAGTTTTAGTCACATACACGACTATACAGAGACTGGCACATTGCAAATATTCACACGCATGACCTGTAGGATAAGCATGACTGTACTGCAAACAACATGGTTGACATGAAGCAGCCAATCACGTTCAGAAAGTGTTGTGTGCAAGTGTGCAAATGAGCAAATGACACTGACAGTTATGAGGTAGACAGTCGAGGCTGACTCTGGCCTTAGATTTTGCCATTGAGATCTGTTTCCAAAGTCCCAAGCATGATACCTCAGCTAATGCAAACATACCACACATGCTGAGCTACCGTGCAGCTGTCCATGCCTGGTAACCGTTCAGGTCCTCTTGGTACTTGAAGCTGCACAATCACCAGCAGAAGTCAACGTTCAGACAGTTGTCCTGGCACCAGTCCAAGTAATCTGGCATCACCTACTCAGAACGCAACGCCTGCACAACAATCTTGCACTCCACACAGCACTCAGCACACACACACATCACTATTTAGGCACACACAGCACACAGGACACACACACACACTCAGGCACTTTCAAGTGCTGATC
>CM049851.1:30735588-30738088 GCA_027422415.1 Schizothorax lantsangensis
CAGAGGCACAGACGCACAGACAGAGGCACAGACGCAGAGGCACAGACGCACAGAGACACAGACGCACAGAGACACAGACGCACAGAGACAGAGACAGAGACACAGACGCACAGAGGCACAGACGCACAGAGACACAGAGACACAGACGCACAGAGGCACAGACGCACAGAGACACAGAGACACACAGAGGCACAGACGCACAAACACACAGACACAGAGACAGAGGCACAGACGCACAGACGCACAGAGACACAGACGCACAGAGACACAGACGCACAGAGGCACAGACGCACAGAGACACAGAGACACAGAGACACAGAGACACAGAGCACAGAGACACAGACGCACAGACACAGAGACAGAGGCACAGAGACACAGACGCACAGAGACACAGACGCACAGAGACACAGACGCACAGAGACACAGGACACAGACGCACAGACAGAGGCACAGACGCACAGACACAGAGACAGAGGCACAGAGACACACGCACAGAGACACAGACGCACACACACACACACACACACACACACACACAGAGACAGACAGAATAGGACACATGCTTATTCAATAACTGTTTTATTTCCTATTTGGGTTTATGTATATGCTTTATTAAAAAAAAAAAAAAAAATTCCAAAGCATTTAGATGCCAGTGTTTCCTGTCATAACTATGCAAAGATTTGATTTCAAAAACAGTATCATAGCTACTAAACTATATCTTGTTATGTTTTAAATCTACATTTAACCTCAACGATCACAAAGTAAGAAGAGGTGCTAAAGTCTGATTTTGAGGTGGATGTGGTTTAAAATTAAATTATTATAATCTTAATTCAAGTGAAGAGGGATTGTGAGAGTCTGACAGTAATCAGTGTTGAGTGCATTACTGAAAATAAATACTATTAGAAAAAATGATTAACAGTTGAAAACATAAATTTAGAAAAGTAATCAAATGTAATCAGTTACATTACTTTAATAAAGTAATTGAAATAGTTACACTACTTATTATATTTTAAATGAGGTAACTTGTAATCTGTAACCGATCACATTTCCAAAGTTTCCAGCACTGTTTGTGATGTAGTGTCTGTTACATATGAGAGTGTAGAGTGTGTTTGTGTGGACTGACCATCAGGAAGATCCAGGCAGGGACGAGCATGATGACCGCAGCAGCGCTGGTGTAAAACTGAAGCTCTGCAGGACTAGATCGGAAAAAACACAGACGCCATGAGAGTCCTGCCTGCGGTGTAACTCTTACACAACACAGCACCAGCTTCAGAGATCAGCTCCAAGCCTAATTAAACTAATTAAACCCCTCAGGCTCATCTGAGAACTACAGGTGTGTGTTAGAGCAGGCTGGAGCTGAAGCCTAACCCTCCAGGAATTGAGTTCTGGTTGCACCAGCTGGACGTACACACGGTTGTAAGACTATGCTGGAGCTGAAGCCTCCAGGAATTGAGTTCTGGTTGCACCAGCTGGACGTACACACGGTTGTAAGACTATGCTGGAGCTGAAGCCTCCAGGAATTGAGTTCTGGTTGCACCAGCTGGACGTACACACTGTTGTAAGACTATGCTGGAGCTGAAGCCTCCAGGAATTGAGTTCTGGTTGCACCAGCTGGACGTACACACGGTTGTAAGACTATGCTGGAGCTGAAGCCTCCAGGAATTGAGTTCTGGTTGCACCAGCTGGACGTACACACTGTTGTAAGACTATGCTGGAGCTGAAGCCTCCAGGAATTGAGTTCTGGTTGCACCAGCTGGACGTACACACTGTTGTAAGACTATGCTGGAGCTGAAGCCTCCAGGAATTGAGTTCTGGTTGCACCAGCTGGACGTACACACGGTTGTAAGACTATGCTGGAGCTGAAGCCTCCAGGATTTGAGTTCTGGTTGCACCAGCTGGACGTACACACGGTTGTAAGACTATGCTGGAGCTGAAGCCTCCAGGAATTGAGTTCTGGTTGCACCAGCTGGACGTACACACTGTTGTAAGACTATGCTGGAGCTGAAGCCTCCAGGAATTGAGTTCTGGTTGCACCAGCTGGACGTACACACGGTTGTAAGACTATGCTGGAGCTGAAGCCTCCAGGAATTGAGTTCTGGTTGCACCAGCTGGACGTACACACTGTTGTAAGACTATGCTGGAGCTGAAGCCTCCAGGAATTGAGTTCTGGTTGCACCAGCTGGACGTACACACTGTTGTAAGACTATGCTGGAGCTGAAGCCTCCAGGATTTGAGTTCTGGTTGCACCAGCTGGACGTACACACGGTTGTAAGACTATGCTGGAGCTGAAGCCTCCAGGAATTGAGTTCTGGTTGCACCAGCTGGACGTACACACTGTTGTAAGACTATGCTGGAGCTGAAGCCTCCAGGAATTGAGTTCTGGTTGCACCAGCTGGACGTACACACGGTTGTAAGACTAGGCTGGAGGTAAAATGTGCTTTAAGTCATGCGTAGAGTTTATACCCGTTGCACCTTCTCGGCATCTGACACTAAATCTTAC
>CM049851.1:30743088-30775588 GCA_027422415.1 Schizothorax lantsangensis
GACGCACACACACACAGAGAGAGAGACACACACACACACACACACACACACAGAGAGAGAGAGACACACACACACACACACACACACACACACACACACACACACAGAGAGAGAGACACACACACACACACAGACGCACACACACACACACACACACACACACACACAGAGAGAGAGACACACACACACACACACACACACACAGAGACACACACACACACACAGACACACACACACACACACACACACACACACACACACACACACACACAGACACACACACAGACACACACACACACACAGACACACACACAGACACACACACAGACACAGACACACACACACACACACACACACAGACACACACACAGACACACACACACACACACACACACACACACACACACACAGACACACACACAGACAGACACACAGACAGACACACACACACACACAGACACAGACACAGACACACACACACACACAGACACACACACACACACACACACACACACACACACACACACGGGGGAGAGAAGTAAGGCCGCTGCACCAGTAAAACAAGATCTGAAGCACAGGTCGTTGTTGTTTTACTAACTGTTTGACTACTATTGTGTAAATCTCACAAAACATGCCTGGTCATATTTCACTCCATAAACAAGCAGCATATTCATTATATGTGTCCCTGCAGCACAAAAGCAGTCATAAGTAACACAGGTATATTTGTAGCAATAACCAACAATACATTGTATGGGTCAAAATTATACATTTCTCTTTTATGCCAAAAATCATTAGGATATTAAGATCATGTTCCATGAAGATATTTAGTAAATTTCCTACCGTAAATATATCAAAACTTAATTTTTGATTAGTAATATGCATTGCTAAGAACTTCATTTGAACAACTTTAAAGATGATTTTCTCAATATTTAGATTTTTTTGCACCCTCAGATTCCAGATTTACAAATATTGTCCTATCATAACAAACCATACATCAATGGAGAGATTAAGGATAATGTATAAATCTCAATTTAAAATGACCCTTATGACTGGTTTTGTGCTCCAGGGTCACATATATGGTGACCATGCTAATAAAAAATGAATTATTGAGTCCTAGAAGCATGATTTTCATTACTGTATTACAGTAAAAGAGACAGACTTCTGTTTTTTGTTTCTGCGGAAAAAAGAGGGGGATGAAAATAATGTTGCAATGCAAATAAAATCTTAATGTCTTGCCTTGTTTTGCTTATACAAAATAAAATGAATCTCTTTCTGTTGATTTTGAGGTGAAATGTTTTATATTATATATAAATATTGAAATATCTTTATTTGACTCTAGCACTCTCTATTCTAATTATATCTTATCTATTTGTTTTCTTTTTTTATTAATAGAAAAAACATGACTCTTTAAGTCTTGCACTCTATTTGTTTTCTAACTGCTTGTTATATATATATATATATATATATATATATATATATATATATAAATAATCTCTAACACTAGCTTTCTCTATTCTATCTCTTTGTTTTCTTTTTATCTATTACATAATTAACAAACAAACCTTGCTATGTGTATTGCATTAAGCTAACTGAGATTTGTTATAGCACTTGTTTATCATTGCTCTTTTGATTGCTTCCGTCCGCTTTGGATAAAAGCATCTGCTAAATGACTAAATGTAAATGAAATATTCCCCTGACACATGTTTGTGAAATTCTCCCTAATACAATTAAACATTTTCCAGTTATTAAAGCACACGTTTAGTTTAGAGAGACCCTTTTATCCTGACACTAAACTGCATTAGACATGAATAAGAAGTGAAGGATTGTGGGTGCAAGCACACCTCATCAGTCCCACGAACAGCATGATCATGAGGAAGTTGGGGGGGTATTCTGAGCGGGATTTGTGACTGTACAGCGGACAGGGAACGAACATCTTCACACAGCCGATGACAGTCGTGGTGAGCATCTGGACGGCACCTGAAAGACAGAAGAACGTCAACAACGACAAAAAACACGCATTTAAAGACATAGTTCAGTCTAAGCAATCTAATAATGTATTATTAGAGCACATGGTGATGGAACGGATGGCTGCCGTATCTAGGAAGAATATTAGGCTTTTGGGGGAATTCTGGTCACCTTTTATTAATTTCTTTGGACTGGAGGAGTGATCATTATGAATGAATGAATGAATGAATGAATGAATCATTTGAATGAATGAATGAATCATTTGAATGAATGAATCATTTGAATGAATGAATCATTTGAATGAATGAATGAATGAATCATTTGAATGAATGAATGAATCATTTGAATGAATGAATGAATTAATAATTTGAATGAATGAATGAATCATTTGAATGAATGAATGAATTAATAATTTGAATGAATGAATGAATCATTTGAATGAATGAATTAATAATTTGAATGAATGAATCATTTGAATGAATGAATGAATCATTTGAATGAATCATTTGAATTAATGAATGAATCATTTATATAGCGCTTTAATTGTGTATTGCTATACACCCAAAGCGCTTTACAATCATATAGGGCAGGGGTCACCAAGTTCGGTCCTGGAGGGCCGGTGTCCTGCAGAGTTTAGCTCCAACCCTAATCAAACACACCTGAAGCAGCTAATCAAGGTCTCACTAGGTATACTTGAAACTTCCAGGCAGGTGTGTTGAGACAAGTTGGAGCTAAACTCTGCAGGACACCGGCCCTCCAGGATCAAGTTTGATGACCCCTGATATAGGGGGTCTCAACTAGGGGGTCAACTGTATTATATGTGTGTGAAGATGAGTTTGGGTAGTTAGAAATATCAGTAACACTTTACAATAAGGTGTCATTTGTTTACATTAGTTAATGAACATGAACAAACAATGATCAATACATTTATTACTCTATTTAGTCATCTTTGTTAATGTTAGTTAATAAAAACAGAGTTGTTCAGTTTGCTCCCTGGAATGGAGGCTGCCTGCTGCTGCAATGATCAGATCTGCTGCAGGAGTAATAAATGCTGACATTAACATCATCTAGAGTAATAAATGCTGACATTAACATCATCTAGAGTAATAAATGCTGACATTAACATCATCTAGAGTAATAAATGCTGACATTAACATCATCTAGAGTAATAAATGCTGACATTAACATCATCTAGAGTAATAAATGCTGACATTAACATCATCTAGAGTAATAAATGCTGACATTAACATCATCTAGAGTAATAAATGCTGACATTAACATCATCTAGAGTAATAAATGCTGACATTAACATCATCTAGAGTAATAAATGCTGACATTAACATCATCTAGAGTAATAAATGCTGACATTAACATCATCTAGAGTAATAAATGCTGACATTAACATCATCTAGAGTAATAAATGCTGACATTAACATCATCTAGAGTAATAAATGCTGACATTAACATCATCTAGAGTAATAAATGCTGACAAACAAACATCTAGATGTGTGCTGACATTAACATCATCTAGAGTAATAAATGCTGACATTAACATCATCTAGAGTAATAAATGCTGACATTAACATCATCTAGAGTAATAAATGCTGACATTAACATCATCTAGAGTAATAAATGCTGACATTAACATCATCTAGAGTAATAAATGCTGACATTAACATCATCTAGAGTAATAAATGCTGACATTAACATCATCTAGAGTAATAAATGCTGACATTAACATCATCTAGAGTAATAAATGCTGACATTAACATCATCTAGAGTAATAAATGCTGACATTAACATCATCTAGAGTAATAAATGCTGACATTAACATCATCTAGAGTAATAAATGCTGACATTAACATCATCTAGAGTAATAAATGCTGACATTAACATCATCTAGAGTAATAAATGCTGATCTAGAGTTAAAACATCATCTAGAGTAATAAATGCTGATCTAGAGTTAACATCATCTAGAGTAATAAATGCTGATCATTAAATGCTGACATCATCTAGAGTAATAAATGCTGACATTAACATCATCTAGAGTAATAAATGCTGATCTAGAGTAATAAATGCTGACATTCATCTAGAGTAATAAATGCTGACATTAACATTATCTAGAGTAATAAATGCTGACATTAACATCTAGAGTAATAAATGCTGATCTAGAGTAATAAATGCTGACATTAACATCTAGAGTAATAAATGCTGATCTAGATAATAAATGCTGACATTCATCTAGAGTAATAAATGCTGACATTAACATCATCTAGAGTAATAAATGCTGATCTAGAGTAATAAATGCTGACATCATCTAGAGTAATAAATGCTGACTAGATTAACATCATCTAGAGTAATAAATGCTGATCTAGAGTAATAAATGCTGACATCATCTAGAGTAATAAATGCTGACATTAACATCATCTAGAGTAATAAATGCTGACATTAACATCATCTAGAGTAATAAATGCTGACATTAACATCATCTAGAGTAATAAATGCTGATCTAGAGTAATAAATGCTGACATTAACATCATCTAGAGTAATAAATGCTGACATTAACATCATCTAGAGTAATAAATGCTGACATTAACATTATCTAGAGTAATAAATGCTGATCTAGAGTAATAAATGCTGACATCATCTAGAGTAATAAATGCTGATCTAGAGTAATAAATGCTGACATCATCTAGAGTAATAAATGCTGATCTAGAGTAATAAATGCTGACATCATCTAGAGTAATAAATGCTGACATTAACATTATCTAGAGTAATAAATGCTGACATCATCTAGAGTAATAAATGCTGACATTAACATATCTAGAGTAATAAATGCTGACATTAACATTATCTAGAGTAATAAATGCTGACATCATCTAGAGTAATAAATGCTGACATTAACATTATCTAGAGTAATAAATGCTGACATTAACATCATCTAGAGTAATAAATGCTGACATTAACATCATCTAGAGTAATAAATGCTGATCTAGAGTAATAAATGCTGACATCATCTAGAGTAATAAATGCTGACATTAACATCATCTAGAGTAATAAATGCTGACATTAACATCATCTAGAGTAATAAATGCTGACATTAACATCATCTAGAGTAATAAATGCTGACATTAACATCATCTAGAGTAATAAATGCTGATCTAGAGTAATAAATGCTGACATTAACATATCTAGAGTAATAAATGCTGACATTAACATCATCTAGAGTAATAAATGCTGACAACATAACATATCTAGAGTAATAAATGCTGACATTAACATCATCTAGAGTAATAAATGCTGACATTATCTAGAGTAATAAATGCTGACATTAACATTATCTAGAGTAATAAATGCTGACTAGAGTAATAAATGCTGACATTAACATCATCTAGAGTAATAAATGCTGACATTAACATCATCTAGAGTAATAAATGCTGACATTATCTAGAGTAATAAATGCTGATCTAGAGTAATAAATGCTGACATTATCTAGAGTAATAAATGCTGACATTAACATTATCTAGAGTAATAAATGCTGACATTAACATCATCTAGAGTAATAAATGCTGATCTAGAGTAATAAATGCTGACATTAACATCATCTAGAGTAATAAATGCTGACATTAACATCATCTAGAGTAATAAATGCTGACATTAACATTATCTAGAGTAATAAATGCTGACATTAACATTATCTAGAGTAATAAATGCTGACATTAACATTATCTAGAGTAATAAATGCTGACATTAACATTATCTAGAGTAATAAATGCTGACATTAACATTATCTAGAGTAATAAATGCTGACATTAACATTATCTAGAGTAATAAATGCTGACATCATTATCTAGAGTAATAAATGCTGACATTAACATTATCTAGAGTAATAAATGCTGATCTAGATAATAAATGCATTAACATTATCTAGAGTAATAAATGCTGATCTAGAGTAATAAATGCTGACATTAACATTATCTAGAGTAATAAATGCTGACATTAACATCATCTAGAGTAATAAATGCTGACATTAACATCATCTAGAGTAATAAATGCTGACATTAACATCATCTAGAGTAATAAATGCTGACATTAACATCATCTAGAGTAATAAATGCTGACATTAACATCATCTAGAGTAATAAATGCTGACATTAACATCATCTAGAGTAATAAATGCTGACATTAACATCATCTAGAGTAATAAATGCTGACATTAACATCATCTAGAGTAATAAATGCTGACATTAACATTATCTAGAGTAATAAATGCTGACATTATCTAGAGTAATAAATGCTGCTAGAGTAATAAATGCTGAATTAACATTATCTAGAGTAATAAATGCTGACATTAACATTATCTAGAGTAATAAATGCTGACATTAACATTATCTAGAGTAATAAATGCTGAAATTAACATTATCTAGAGTAATAAATGCTGTAGACGTATTGTTCAATTTTAGTTCATGTTAACTAATGTTGTTAACTAATGTTAACTAATTAACCTTATTGTAAAGTGTTACCGAAATATCTGTTGAAGGCAGGATTTTATATCCTATGAATCTATGTAATTTCTGAACTATTGATTAGGTGAATTGTGAAATTGGCATCATGTGTCTTATGTGTCTGTATGTTATTTATTTTTTTTATTGTGCAGTGATGTTAAATATCAATCAAAAAGAAATAGTTAGAAAATAGAAATAGAAAATCAACTTGATGAAACTATACCCAGCCTCAGGTTATCCAAGATATAGTTGAGTTATCAGAGTTGGAGCAAAACTCAGAAAATACCTGTTTATTGTCACTTGTATCATTGCTATAGATGTGCTTCTTAAAGGGGGGGTACAATGCTGTTTCATGCATTCAGAGTTGTTTACTCTGGTAAAGAGATGGATTCTCATGCTAAGCATGGACAAAGTTTAAAAAAAAAAAATTGGACGTATAACAGAGTATTTCTGTGCCAGAAATCTCACTTCCGGGTTCGTACAAGTTTCGGAGAGTTTTTTTCGATCGTTGTTCTTGATGACGTAAACGACGGTGGAACTCCTTATATGGGCATTTCTCCCGGAAGAACACGCCCCTGCACGCATCGACCGGAGCGAGAGCAGCCAATCAACACGCTTCAATCGGCAGCGCTGCACGGGACTCGCTCGGGAAGAATGTCTCTAAAGAAGTGTGTTTTTGGTTGTGAGGGAAAGATAACCTTGTTCAGCTTCCCAAAACAACCCAGTGTTACGTGAACAGTGGATATAGTTTGTTTTTCCGGGGCAGCAATGGAGTTTCTCAAGTGTTTTGTTGACGAACGTTTTATAAACAAGGCCCAATTCGACGCTGGATTTGCACATCGTTTAATACTGAAAGATGGAGCGGTCCCAGCTATAAAAGATCCCGGTCATGATTCAGAACTGCAGATGGTAAGTGAAACGGCATCAAATGTCTCTGTTTTGTTGGCGATCGGAGCAAGTGCTCGTCACTCTTTAGCTCCGCCCACGACACGCCTTCACTCTTTAGCTCCACCCACGACACGCCTTCACTCTTTAGCTCCGCCCACGACACGCCTGCACTCTTTAGCTCCGCCCACGACACGCCTTCACTCTTTAGCTCCGCCCACACGACACGCCTCCAGGAGCTCGGCTTTTTTCGGAGAGAATCGTAAATCTGTATCTTTCTTTTATAAATATGATAAAACTAAAGACTTTTTGGAGATATGAAGGATGCAGTACTACTCTATAGGTACTCAAGAGTAACATGAGATTGGGTGAAACGGTGTGCGTTAGGTCCCCTTTAAACGAGCTCAAATTTCATTCTTCATAAATCGGTTGAAAAATACCTGGCCACTGTCTGGTAAACGGCATATCAATATGCAGTACATAAATTAGAATAAATGAAACACTACTTACAATTAATGCGACAACTACGACTTTAGCACTTTCAGGTTTGTCAAAAATAAACAAACAAACTTTGATGAAACTACCATTGTTGGTTAAATGAAGCCCAAGTGCCACCAACAGCTGATTATGTGAAGCGTAAGCAGTCAAGAACACGCCAAGGACTTTATTTTTAATAAGCACGCGTATATATAATTTTAGGTTACACTTTATTTTAAGGTGTTACAGTGTAATTATACATTTAAGTACTGAGTAATATGAATTAACTATGTGTAATTACTATATGGTTAGAGTTAGGATTAGGGTTTGTTGCATGTAATTATGCATAATTAATTGTTATTATAATAGTAAGTACACTATTTCGTCTCACCAAGCCTGCATTTATTTGATCTAAAATGCAGCAAAACTAATAATAACGTGAAATATTTTTAACATTTAAAATAACTGCTTTCTATTTGAATATATTTTAGAAATCAGCATATTATTATGATTTCTGAAGATCATGTGACACTGAAGACTGCAGTAATGATGCTGAAAATACAGCTTTGATCACAGAAATAAATTACATTTTAAAATATATTCAAATAGAAAACAGCTGTTTTAAATAGTAAAAAATATTTCATAATTTTACTGCTTGGTGAGCAGAAGAAAAAAATCTTACTGTACAAAAAGTACATGTAACGTGTAACAAAGACACCTTAAAATAAAGTGATACCTAATTTGTTACATGCACTTACTATTATAATAACAATAAATTATGCATTATTACATGCAAGTAACCCTAAACCAAACCCTAACCATATGTGACCCCGGACCACAAAACCAGTCATAAGAGTATTTTTTTTAAAAACTGAGATTTATGCATCATCTGAAAGCTGAATAAATAATCTTTCCATTGATGTATGGTTTGTTATGATAGGACAATATTTGTAAATCTGGAATCTGAGGGTGCAAAAAAATCTAAATATTGAGAAAATCACCTTTAAAGTTGTTCAAATGAAGTTCTTAGCAATGCATATTACTAATCAAAAATTAAGTTTTGATATATTTACGGTAAGAAATGTACAAAATATCTTCATGGAACATGATCTTAATATCCTAATGATTTTTGTCATAAAAGAAAAATCAATAATTTTGACCCATACAATGTATTGTTGGTTATTGCTACAAATATACCTGTGTTACTTATGACTGCTTTTGTGCTCCAGGGACACATATAGTAAGTGCATGTTGTTAAATGTATAATTACACTGTAACAAGGACAACTTAAGATAAAGTGTGACTCCTAATTTTACTATAGCAATTGTTACATTGTATATAAATGCTCCTTTTTGCACGTTCCTGATATCGTGTCACATCTCATCCAGAAAACTGAAGCCGAAAGCACATACATGTCACAGTGGTTTATTGCACTACCCATATGTTGTGAACCTCACCCAGCATGCTCGGCTCTCCCTCCAGCAGAGACAGTATGTACTTGTTGAGGAAGAGCGTGCAGAAGCTGAAGAAGTACCAGAGCGCCAGGTGGGTCAGAGCCCTGGAGCTCCAGACGCCGGCGTCCGCCTCGATCACAGTGGTCTCGGTGATGGTGATCTTGAGCACCGGCTCTCCGGGGGTGCTCTCGCTGCGGGTCAGCAGCACTCGCTCCGACCGCGGCCGGAAGCTGGCCAGCGAGGGCCAGAGCCAGGGTTTCCCGGAGCCGCTCATGCTGCAGAGTGCACGGAGACTTCACATACTACAGAAACAAGCGAGGAACACGAGGCCCGGACAGCTGCTCCACACGGACATCTGCACACATATAACACAGACTGAGACACCAGGCCTTCACAGATAAACCTTCAAAAGACAGGCCTTCTGAGACCGTGGAGAGAAACAGATGTAATAATAAACACACACTACCAGTCAAACGTTTTTGAACAGTAATGTTTTTAAAGAAGTCTCTTCTGCTCACCAAGCCTGCATTTATTTGATCCAAAATACAGCAGTAATATTGTGAAATATTTTTACTATTTAAAACAACTGTTTTCTATGTGAATATGTGTTAAACTGTAATTTACTTCTGTGATCAAAGCTGTATTTTCAGCATCATTACTGCAGTCAAATCATAATAATATGCTGATTTGCTCTGATCTGATTATTATTATTAATGTTGAAAACAGTTTTTTCAGGATTCTTTGATGAATAGAAAGATCCAAAGATCAGCATTTATCTGAAATTAAAAGCTTTTGTAACATTATATACTATACCATTCAAAAGCTTGGAGTGGGTATATATATATATATAAAAAAAAATTGAGAATTAAATTATAAAAATTAATACTTTTATTTAGCAAGGATGCTTTAAATTGATCAAAAGTTATAATAAAGACATTTAAAATGTTACAAAAGCTTTCTATTTCAGATAAATGCTGTTTTTCTGAACTTTCTATGCATCAAAGAAACCTGAAAAAAATATATTCAGCTGTTTTCAACATAATAATAATAATAAATGTTTTTTTGAGCAGCAAATCAGTATATTATTATGATTTCTGAAGATCATGTGACACTGAAGACTGCAGTAATGATGCTAAATCAGCTTTGAAATCACAGGAATAAATTACAGTTTAACACATATTCACATAGAAAGTAGTTATTTTAACTGCGTTTGCTGTATTTTGGATCAAATAAATGCAGGCTTGGTTTCTTTAAAAAACATTACAAGTCTTACAGTTCAAAAACTTTTGACTGATGGTGTATATTCTCCAAATATGAGTGTTTTGCATTGACAATGCAAGTTTGTGCAACTTCCAATAGATTTGCATGACTTTTTAAATTAATTTTACAAAGCAAAGCTTAAGGCTTGAATGGCTCTGATTCACACATTTGAATATGAAAATAGCCAAACCCTAACTGTACTTCTGATGCTCCTTTCTGTCTACAGAATCAACATACATATATTTGAGAAGCAAAATAAGACATGATAAGAGTCTTATTGAATGATAAACCTGATCAAAATAGACTAAAGTTTGATTAAAACAATAACAAAACAAGTTTTCGTTCCTCATTGACAGATACTTGTTCTTGTTTTATGCACGCACTTCATTTTTTTGATTTCTCAGTCTTTATTTTGCATCTTTGTACATGTATCCTGGTTTATGAATGTTTAGATACTTGTATTGGAAAACAAAACAAACACTGAGAAAGATATATTCATTATGTGTAATGCTAGCACATGTTCTCTGATTGAAGAGCCACAGAAGCCCTGTAGGATTTAGTGAGGTGTATATTACATAAAGCACCAAACACAAATTATTAATTTATTACAATGTCTATATGTCACTGCATGCTTTACTGAGGCAATGACCGGTGATTTTTAAGCCACTTTTCTGTGTTTCTTTCAAATACTAGTCGCTTAGTTTGACACTTAGCTAAAGAAATGACAACAGGTGAAGCTAATGCTAATGTTATTATTTCTCCAACACAATAAATTAGTCAAAAGCAGCAGTCGATAAAGACTAGTTAAGATTAGACATGGTTATATCGACACTTGATTCTGCTGCATACACAATACAAGCACATTTGAATACATTATGATAGTGTTTAATAAAAATATAATACTCAACCCAGTGTGTTCATCCGAGACTTTTAACGTTAATCCACAGTGAAGTACACTTCATCGTCTCTCTCTCCAGCGACTTCTTCACTTGCTTCGACGAGGCTGAGGCTAAAGTTCAGCTCCAACCATGAGTGTGTGTGTGTGTGTGTGTGTGTGTGTGTGTGTGTGTGAGATCCTGAGATAGCGACACGTCTTCTTGTGTTAAAAGCAGCTCCTCTCTGCGCGCATTGTTTCTCTTTCCTGATGTTTGAGCGCGAGCTGCGTAACTCTGCGCAGTGTGAGCAGAAACGCTTTCGCTTTGCATCGGTCTGCGCAAGTGGCGCGCAGCTTTGACCGGAATCACTACATAAACGACAATTTGCGGAAGTTTAAAAAAAACACACAAATAAACGTGAACGCGTAGAATAGAAAGGGCGGAGTCTCCATTTTTCAGCGACGCACGTGACGTATCGCTGACGTCACGTCACACGCTTGACTTTTCTCAAGCCATTCAAACCTGACTATGATTCAAACACCAGACCTCTCTCTCTCTTCTCTTCATGAAAGAATTTGAGCAACACCTTGCATTGATTCAGTTGTCTAAGAACAAACAAAGCTGTCAAAACTTGATCTATATGTAATTCCTTTCCTATCTTTAATGACCTGTATGTTTTTAATTTTATTATTTTTTTCAGTTTGAAATGTATTAAATAACCCCCCTTTTTTATTTTATTTATTTATTTTTATTATTATTATTATTCATTTTGTTATTTTTCATTTATGTTGATGGTTGTATTACTTTTTGTATACTGTTTTGGATTTTTGAAACATTAATAAAAATAAAATAAAGAGTATAGAAGTCAATATAAGTTGAAGAAAGCATGATTACTCCCTGAAAATGTTTACATTTCTAATAAAATAAGAGAGGTGCATTTTAAGATTTTGCATGATGTCTATCCAAATCAATTCAATTCAAATTGCTTTATTGGCATGACTGTAAATGATACAATATTGCCAAAGCTTAGTATACATGTACAAAAAGATAAAAAAATAATATAATAACAATAATAATAATTAAATGAACATCGCATTAATAGAATGGGATATTATAACAGCTTAGAAGTATTAAACTGTAATAAATCTCTAACTGTATTCTGCAAAGTTGAAGAAGAAATGTTACTTCATTTATTTCATCATTGCAATCAGGTTAAATCTCTTTGGGATAATTTAAGTTGTTATTTATCTTCTTTTATAAAATGTAATGTAAATTTTTCTCTGAAAGATATATATCAGTATTTTTCTGGCAGTGACCATGCTATTGATCTTGTTGTTAATTTCTTGGTGTTGCATTGTACATTTTTTATTCATAAAAACACATTTCTCAAGATTTTACCAGATTTGAAGTCTTTCTTGCTGAGAGTTTGCTTATTGTTAAATCTCTTAAACTCATTGATAATAAAAAGAATAACAAGTTTCTTAAAGGGATAGTTCACTTTGAAATAAAAATTTGGTATCTATCAGCTTACCCCAAGGGCATCCAAGATGTAGGTGTCTTTTTTTCTTCAGTAGATCCAATTTTGATGTTTTTAGGTCAAACCGTTCTAGTCTGTCAGTCATATAATGGCAGGTATAGGTCACTGTCTCTATAAGAGGGAAAAAGAACATGCACAGAGAAATCCAAATTAAACAATTCCCCATCGTAACTACACATTGATGGCCTAAGACACGAAACGAGCGTGTGTGCGCGTGCTCTGGCAATGAGTGACATATACGCGCGAGAGATCACTTCCGGCGCTTTCCGGCTCACGCTGCATTCACACGGGGCGTCAACGCTTGACGGAGAGCGTGTCTGAAGCGTGGTGCTGACGCGCCGTCATAGTTACAACAACCAATCACATACTTCTCTGGTGTTGCATGAACGGGATTGGGTATTTGCATGAGGCGATCTGATTGGCTGACGCCTCCGTTGGCGCTTGAAAAGTTGAGTCAGCACCACGCTTCAGACACGCCCTCCGTCAAGCGTTGACGCCGACGCCCCGTGTGAATGCAGCGTGAGCCAGAGCGCGCGCACACACACGTCACACACCGGATGTGTGTGTGCACTCAGATCACTTGGACATGGTTGTGTACAAGAGGTAAAAAACGATATAAATACTGTTCGTTTTCTCACACAAACCGCTCGTTTCGTGTCTTAGGCCATCAATGTGTAGTTACGATGGGGAATTGTTTAATTTGGATTTCTCTGTGCATGTTCTTTTTCCCTCTTATAGAGACAGTGACCTATACCTGCCATTATATGACTGACAGACTAGAACGGTTTGACCTAAAAACATCAAAATTGGATCTACTGAAGAAAAAAAGACACCTACATCTTGGATGCCCTTGGGGTAAGCTGATAGATACCAAATTTTAATTTCAAAGTGAACTATCCCTTTAAGGCTTATTGTTGCGGACGGAACAGAGGAAGCGTTCGGATCCATCTGCAAAGCTTTATTCAGAGACGTGGTCGTTAAACAGGCAAGTATCTGACAATGGCAACCAGGTATATAGAGGGCAAGGCAAGAGAAGTATCCTACACAGGTGTGGTCGATCGACGGCTAACAATATCCAGAGGGCTTTGACAAAAGAGGAAATCCGTAAACATGAGCAATAATCCAAACAGGGGCAAACAGAGTCCAAAAGGCAAGATGATAGGGCAATCCAAAAACACAAAAGCATTGATCAAAACACAGGTAAACAGACTAGGCAAGACTAAGATTAAGACACTAGGAAAGGCTCCGTAAAGTAGCTAACAGCAATGACTGTGATAAACGCTAAACAGTCCTCGGCGATCTGGAAGAGGAAGTCCAAGGCTTATAAAGCGTGTCTGATGGGATTCAGCTGTGTGTCTGTGTAATCAGTGCATTTAGGTGTGTGTGCAATCAGTGCAATGGATGATGGGAAATGTAGTCCAGGGTATAGTGTAACAGTCTGTGTAGTGTGAGAGTCCTTGTGGTGAGCGGGTGACCTCTGGTGGTGAGTGAACGGAAGTTCATAGACCGGATTCGTGACAGAGCCCCCCTCCCCCAAGGAGCGGCTTCCAGACGCTCCACACTCAATACAATCCAGGAGGGTGGTGGAGTGGAGGCGGAACAGGGGGATGGACGGAGGGCCAGGTCCATGTGGAAGTGAGACTGGGGACTGAGGCAGAGCCAGCAGGACAGAGCACCAAGGCGGAGCAGGAAACCAAAGTGAAACCGACAGAGCAGGGAGCCAAGGCAGAGCCAGAGACCAGGACAGGGCAGGGCAGACAGAGTGGGAACCCACCAGGGCGGAGCAGACAGGACAGGAGCCCACCAGGGTGAAGCAGAAGATCTCCACGGCGGAGCAGAAGACCACCAGACCTGAGCAGAAGACCACAACGGCAGAGCAGAAGACCACCAGACCTGAGCAGTAGACCACCACGGCGGAGCAGACGGAGCAGAAGAACACCAGACCGGAGCAGGAAACCACCACGGCGGAGCAGAAGACAACCAGATCCAGACAGCAGACCACCACGACGGAGCAGACGGAGCAGGAGCCCACCAGGGCAGAGCAGAAGATCTCCACGGCGGAGCAGTAGACCACCACGGCGGAGCAGACGGAGCAGAAGACCACCAGACCGGAGCAGGAAACTACCACGGCGGAGCAGAAGACAACCAGAGCCAGACAGCAGACCACCACGATGGAGCAGACGGAGCAGGAGCCCACCAGGGCGGAGCAGAAGATCTCCACGGTGGAGCAGAAGATCACCAGACCGGAGCAGGAAACCACCATGGCGGAGCAGAAGACCACCAGACCTGAGCAGAAGACCACCACGGCGGGGCAGAAGACCACCAGACCTGAGCAGAAGACCACCACGGCGGAGCAGAAGACCACCAGACCTGAGCAGTAGACCACCACGGCAGAGCAGAAGACCACCAGACCGGAGCAGGAAACCACCACGGTGGAGCAGAAGACCACCAGACCGGAGCAGGAAACCACCATGGCGGAGCAGAAGACCACCAGACCTGAGCAGAAGACCACCACGGCGGAGCAGAAGACCACCAGACCTGAGCAGAAGACCACCACGGCGGAGCAGAAGACCACCAGACCTGAGCAGTAGACCACCACGGCAGAGCAGAAGACCACCAGACCGGAGCAGGAAACCACCACGGCGGAGCAGAAGACCACCAGACCGGAGCAGGAAACCACCACGGCGGAGCAAAAGACTACCAGAGCCAGACAGCAGACCACCACGATGGAGCAGACGGAGCAGGAGCCCACCAGGGCGGAGCAGAAGATCTCCACAGTGGAGCAGAAGACCACCAGACCTGAGCAGTAGACCACCACGGCGGAGCAGACGGAGCAGAAGACCACCAGAGCCAGACAGCAGACCACCACGACGGAGCAGGAGCCCACCACGGCAGAGCGGACGGATCTGAAATACAGAACATAGACAGAGACTCTACGGCCCCAAGGGTCGGAACAGGGAATACAGTGAACCTTTCAACAGTCTCTTTGGGTATGGCTGACAGGGCAGAAAGTTCAGTGTACGTCTCCTTGAGGGTGGCTGGGCAAACAGACAGTTCAATAACAGATACATTACTTGAGACTGGGTAGGTGGGCAGTTCAGAACCAAAAGCATCGATTGAAATGGGACTGGAAGATGGCTCAAAATCAGGGGCATTGACAGAAGCTGAAGCTAACAGTTCAGTGACAGAAACTAAACTGGCAGACAATTCACCAGTGTTGGGCACGTTACTTTAAAAAAGTAATTAGTTATAGTTACTAGTTACTTCTCACAAATAGTAACTGAGTTAGTAACTGAGTTACATCATTATAAAAGTAACTAATTACCAGGGAAAGTAACTATTGCGTTACTTTAAAGAAAAGAAAAAATCAAATATCAAATAACTTGGATGCCCCAATATTAAATATGTTAATTGAATGAAATTGACACTAAATAGAATAAATTATTATTATAAAACATTGTACATTAATCGACACTATTTATCTACAGACACTTAGCATCAGTTAGTCAAGCATTATAATATGATATTATGATAATTTAGCATTATATGATGATAGAACTTTAGTAATTAGAATAACCAAGTATGAATTCATATTTGTCATGTTGACTGAACTTAGGACTGGTGCTTAAGATATTGTTTGTCATTTAGTGTTTCTATAAAAAAGGGGGGAAAAATTGATAAGATAACAAAACTACTACGAATTATACCACTAATAACAATATAAAACGCACTAAGGATAAAGGAGCTGCCGGGTTCATGAATATTAATCAGGTTGTCTGCGTTCACTCGAATTGATTTGCTGAAATCAAAACAGGGATGATAATAGGTGAACGCCGGCCAATGAGATTGTCGTTTGCGCATTAGCTCCGCCCACCACAGAAGAACCCGGCAGTTCTTAAAAGCTGAAGAATTCCAAAGGAACTCCATTATTTTGACACGAAAACACAACAAAGAATATCGTTTACATGTAGCGCATCAATTCTGCATGTTATGAAAGACTCTCTCGCTCTGTATCTTTCTTTGCGCGTGTGTGTGTGTGTGTGTGTGTGTGTGTGAGTGAGAGAGACAAAGCTACGGCGAGCCGTGCGCTTCACACTAGAGTTTACGGTACGTCAAATACAGCTACACTGCGCATCCATTCAGATGAACTGAAAAATAAAATGATAATAATATTATAGTAACGCCGCATTTTATAATCAGTAACGGTAACTGCGTTGTAACGGGGGAAACAGTAATTAGTTTGATTACTCGTTACTGAAAACAATAACGCCGTTAGTAACGCCGTTTATTTATAACGCCGTTATTCCCATCACTGCAATTCACACTCCAACCCACTAATTGAAACTGGACCGATAGATGGTTCAAAATCAGTCTTATTGACTGACAGAAGGTTTAGAGTCAGATTCGTTAACAGAAACCGGATAGGCACACAGGTCAAAATCTGTAACATTTAAGAGAACTGGGTGGACAGACAGTTCGTAATATGACTCATTGATTGAAACAGGCAAAATAGATAGTTCAGAGTTAGATTCAACAGCAGAATCCAGACAGACAGACAATTCAAAATTGGGTGTATTACCTGAAACTGGACAGGCAGATAGTTGAGAAATGAACATATTGACTGACACTGGGTTAACAACCTTCTCACACTCAGGTTCATTGGCAGGAACTGGACAGATAGTTCAAAATCAGAATCAATGACAGCATTTAGGCAGACAGACAGTTCAGGGTTTGATTCTTTGACAGGCACAGGCAAGACAGACAGCGCCAAATCCGACTCATTAGTTGAGCCTAGACAAACAGACCATTCACAATCAGCCTCAATAGCAGGTTCAAAACGGGACGCCAGTTCATAGACGGCCTCCATAGCCATGGCAGGACAGACAGGGAGTTCATAGACCACCTCCATAGCCGTGGCAGGACAGACAAGGAGTTCATTAATGGGCGCCACTACTGTAACCAGAGCTGAAGTTAAAGACGTTGCTTCAAGAGGTTCTGCAGCATCAGCCGCCACCTCTGGAGAATCCGAAACGGGCACCGCTACCTCTGGAGGTTCTGCAGCCTCAGCCGCCACCTCTGGAGGATCTGGAGCGGGCACTGCCATTTCTGGAGGTTCTGCAGCCTCAGCCACCACCTCTGGCAATCCTTCCGTGGAAGTCGCTGGCTCTGGAACTTCAGCAGTAGTGAACGCAGCCCATACACACCATAAGGTGATCCCCATTGTGGAAAGCGCTACAGACAGGGGAAACAGTTCAAAGACTGGAGGGCTAAGGTGAGTAGGTTTGGGGATACCAGCTGCGCGTGAAGACACCAACGGTGCATCCTTCACACTGGATATCATACTGAGATAACGAAGGACTGACCTTGAGGAACTGGGTGCAGCAGAAAGGAGGTGACGTGACTCTAGATGATCCGCTGTGACGAGACGAGTTTCTGAGAGATCAACTGAGACGTGATGAGACTCTGGGAGATCAGCTGTGAGGTGCTGAGACTCTGGGAGAACAGCTGTGAGGTGCTGAGCCTCTGGGAGAACAGCTGTGAGGTGCTGAGACTCTGGGAGAACAGCTGTGAGGTGCTGAGACTCTGGGAGAACAGCTGTGAGGTGCTGAGACTCTGGACAACAGCTGTGAGGTGCTGAGACTCTGGGAGAACAGCTGTGAGGTGCTGAGACTCTGGGAGAACAGCTGTGAGGTGCTGAGACTCTGGGAGAACAGCTGTGAGGTGCTGAGACTCTGGACAACAGCTGTGACGTGCTGAGACTCTGGTAGTTCAGCTGAGACGGGACGAGACTCTGGTAGCTCGGCTGAGACGGGACGAGACTCTGGTAGTTCAGCTGAGACGGGACGAGACTCTGGTAGCTCAGCTGAGACGGGACGAGACTCTGGTAGCTCGGCTGAGACGGGACGAGACTCTGGTAGCTCGGCTGAGACGGGACGAGACTCTGGTAGCTCGGCTGAGACGGGACGAGACTCTGGTAGTTCAGCTGAGACGGGACGAGACTCTGGTAGTTCAGCTGAGATGGGACGAGACTCTGGTAGTTCAGCTGAGACGGGACGAGACTCTGGACGAACAGCTGTGACGTGCTGAGACTCTGGACGAACAGCTGTGACGTGCTGAGACTCTGGACGAACAGCTGTGACGTGCTGAGACTCTGGACGAACAGCTGTGACGTGCTGAGACTCTGGTAGTTCAGCTGAGACGGGACGAGACTCTGGTAGTTCGGCTGAGACGGGATGAGACTCTGGTAGTTCAGCTGAGACGGGACGAGACTCTGGTAGTTCAGCTGAGACGGGACGAGACTCTGGTAGTTCAGCTGAGACGGGACGAGACTCTGGACGAACAGCTGTGACATGCTGAGACTCTGGTAGTTCAGCTGAGACGGGACGAGACTCTGGTAGTTCAGCTGAGACGGGACGAGACTCTGGAAGTTCAGCTGAGACGGGACGAGACTCTGGATGTTCAACTGTGACTTGACTTGGCTCACGACGGTCAACTGTGACTTGACTTGGCTCACGACGGTCAACTGTGACTTGACTTGGCTCACGACGGTCAACGGTGACTTGACTTGGCTCACGACGGTCAACGGTGACTTGACTTGGCTCATGATGGTCAACGGTGACTTGACTTGGCTCACGACGGTCAACGGTGACTTGACTTGGCTCACGACGGTCAACGGTGACTTGACTTGGCTCACGACGGTCAACGGTGACTTGACTTGGCTCACGACTGTCAACGGTGACTTGAATTGGCTCAAGACGGTCAACTCTGACTTGACTGGATTCATGGCTAACAGCAATGACTGTGATAAACGCTAAACAGTCCTCGGCGATCTGGAAGAGGAAGTCCAAGGCTTATAAAGCGTGTCTGATGGGATTCAGCTGTGTGTCTGTGTAATCAGTGCATTCAGGTGTGTGTGCAGTCAGTGCAATGGATGATGGGAAATGTAGTCCAGGGTATAGTGTAACAGTCTGTGTAGTGTGAGAGTCCTTGTGGTGAGCGGGTGACCTCTGGTGGTGAGTGAACGGAAGTTCATAGACCGGATTCGTGACAGATCTGTTACGGACGGAACCGAGGAAGCGTTCGGATCCATCTGCAAAGCTTTATTCAGAGACGTGGTCGTTAAACAGGCAAGTATCTGACAATGGCAACCAGGTATATAGAGGGCAAGGCAAGAGAAGTATCCTACACAGGTGTGGTCGATCGACGGCTAACAATATCCAGAGGGCTTTGACAAAAGAGGAAATCCGTAAACATGAGCAATAATCCAAAAAGGGGCAAACAGAGTCCAAAAGGCAAGATGATAGGGCAATCCAAAAACACAAAAGCATTGATCAAAACACAGGTAAACAGACTAGGCAAGACTAAGATTAAGACACTAGGAAAGGCTCCGTAAAGTAGCTAACAGCAATGACTGTGATAAACGCTAAACAGTCCTCGGCGATCTGGAAGAGGAAGTCCAAGGCTTATAAAGCGTGTCTGATGGGATTCAGCTGTGTGTCTGTGTAATCAGTGCATTCAGGTGTGTGTGAACGGAAGTTCATAGACCGGATTCGTGACACTTATGATGATATTTTCCTTACTGACTGAGGTGTTTTATTTATCTCTCTCTCTCTTTCTTTCTTTTTATTTTTTTTATTTTTAATTTTTCCTCCCTTTCCTTTATGTTATTGTATTTCAATGCAGTGCTGTTTCTTGTTGCATTTTCTTTCTTGCAATAAAAAAAAATAAAGCGCTGGTGAAGTTGAACCCATCACGTCGAATTCTCTTCTTTGTCAGGAACAATTATTGTATATATTGCACAAAAATGTTTTCAGTAGAAGCATGTCCTGATCATTCACCAACTCTTGCTGTTAAAGGGACAGTTCACCCCAAAATGAAATTCTCTGATGATTTACAGTGTTGGGGAGTAACTAGTTACATGTAACGGAGTTATGTAATTTAATCACAAAATAAATGTAACCATAATCTGTTATAGCTACTGAGAAAAACAAAAGTGTAATTAATTTACAGTTACTTATGAAAATGTTAACAATTACAAAGGAGGTTAAACATCTGTGAAAAGCTGATTTTGTTGCCATAGATAAATAAAAGATGATCTACCTGTATATATAGACAGACATGTATAATATACACCTGTGTGTGTAAATGTACATGCTTATGAATACGCATGTACTCTGTTCAATATTTATATACATAATGAAGATCATTTGAGGTTATTATGGATGGAATTGAAGTAGGACACATGTTCTCAACCTGGATGTACAGTATATAGTTAGCCCAATTTTTTTATTATTATTATTTTTTTTTTTTTATGCACTTTATTTTAAAGTTACTTTTATTTGTAAGAAGGAAAACAGGTAATATTTTGAAACAATTTAACGAAGGTTGAGTATAAATTATAGTTAAAACATACTAGGAAATTCTATGGTTGCATTAAGCAATGTATGTAACTTGAAATATGCTACAGGATTGTACTCAAATGAATGTTCACAAAAAATAAAACAGAAAAAAAAAACATCTGTGAAAAGCTAGGATATGTTGAATAAAGTGATTTTGTTGCTTTGCTGTTTTTAATGTGCACGATGCCATGTAAAGGACGTTTAGTAAAGCGATGCTATTCTGAAGCTTCTGATTGGTTCTCTTCTTGATTTTGCAGTGTGCCACAATTACATCAATCCACATGAAAGCTTTAGGATTCAACCTGGGTGTTATGGCGAGTGATAGAAATGCGTTCCAGTGCTTTAAAAGTGTGTTTCAGTGCTGTGCTTTAAAAATTACATTATTAAAATCTTAATTCAAGTGAAGAAGGTGACAGTAATCAGTATTGAGTACTGTAGGGTTAACCCTGCCTGCTTTACATGTTTCAAAATGATCGACATTTAAAAACATTTGTTAGAAATTCAGGCAAGTAATCAAATGTAATCAGTTACTTTACTTTAATAAAGCTTTTGAAATAGTTACACTACTTATTACATTTTAGATAAGGTAACTTGTAATCTGTAACCGATCACATTTCCAAAGTAAGCGTCCTAACACTAATGATTTATTCTCGTTCCAAACCTATATGACTTTTATTTTCTGAGATCAGAGGTGTAAAGAGTACCTGAAAACCATACTTGAGTAAAAGTACAGATACCTTCCATAGAAAGTTACTCCTATGGAAGTAAAAGTCTTAGGCCTGGTTTCACAGACAGGGTTTAGACTAAACCAGGATTAGGACATGGTTCAATTAGGACATTTAAGTGATTTTTATAAACATGCTTAGAAACAAACATTACTGGTGTGCATCTAAAGACAAAACAAAGACACCGATATATTTTAAGATCAATCAGTGCAAGTTTATTTCAGTTAAAACAGCTCAGATTTCCATTTTAGTCTAGGACTAGGCTTAAGCCTTGTCTGTGAAACCAGACGTTAGAGTATCTGATTTTAACAGTACTTAAGTATTTTACTCATACTAAATATAGGCTCAAAGATGCACTAGTCAAAGAGACATGCCAGTCAGAAACTGTAATGTTGTGGAGAAGCTGGAGAAAACAGGAGCTATGTGCAGATATTTCATGGAAAAACTAGAACAATAAGCCAAAAACTAAAAGAAACAAAGAACTGAATGAAGGGCAAACAGACAACCATTACATTCAACAACTCACAAAGCACTAAAGAAACACTGGGGTCTGTATATATATATACAGTGTTGGGAAGGTTACTTTGGAAATGTAATAGGTTACAGATTACAAGTTACCCTACTTAAAATGTAATAAGTAGTGTAACTTTTCAATTACTTTATTAAAGTAATGTAACTGATTACATTTAATTACTTTTTGATTACTTTTCTAATGTTTTCAATTGTTAATCATTTTCAAACATGTAAACCAGGCAGATTTAACATTACAGTAGTACTCGACACTGATTACTGTTTCAAAAATCCTTCATCACTTGAATTAAGATTATATTTAAATTTTAAAGTAGACATTGGATGCAAAATTCACTTTTAAATGGTGTTTGCATATAAATGTATCTTAGCAGTGTGTGGACACAACCACCCTACAATGCTAAAAATCCATTCACTCCCTTTTTTTAATCCCCCAAAATCCTAAACAGTCTCAATTATCAAGCCGTTTTGATTTTCTGAGTAGTATGATGTCATATTGCTCAGGCCCCGCCCACAACTGCTGAAGTACTGTCTAATATTAGCATATTTTCACCCTCAACCAGTAGTTGAGGTCCATCACTTTCTCCACGCTCCAGCAGCTGTAGCGACCATGTCTTGTAAGCAATGCAGGTGTTTTGTAGTTTTGTGATGTAGAAGAACATAACAATCGTATTTTTTTCCTGACATCAGAGCCACTGAGAACGCAGTGCATTAGTTTTGTTTTTAATGGTAATGCGCCACCGAATACACCTACATTTGTTTATGTCTGCACAAATAATTTTATTCCAGACTGCTTTCTGAACGAGGGGCATTTCAAATCAGGTTTTGTTAAAAAGTTAAAACTCAAGGATAGATCAGTACCCATTGTTTGTGATCCAGCTGCGCTTCCAGAAGAAGAAAGTCTCACTATTTGAAAATCGCCTTTGCTCTTCCACGGAAGAAAGGGCCGGGGTTAGCAGAGCTCATTAGCATTTAAAGGGACATGCCCCAAAATGAGTCGCTGTGAACAGAGCAAGGTAAAAAGGGTGTTGTTTTACACGACCACTGAGGAATTTTAACCAAAGTATGTTCCAGACCTTTCACGAAGACCCTAACGAATCATACCAACTTGTGGAAGATCAATTTGCCCTTTGAAGCACAGCCACTGCAAAAATCTGACTTACTTTGAGATCATTCTGAGGTTAAATACATATTTAAAAACATAACAAGAAATATTTTATTAGGTATATTTTATTTTATTTTGAAATCAAATGTTTGCATAGCTATGACAGGAAACACTGGAATCTAACAATGCCTTGGAAAAAACAGTTAATCTTTAATAAATGAAGCATAGCTTTACATAAACCCATATAGGAAATAAAAGAGTTATCGAATAAGCATGTTCTAAACTCCTGAAACATTGGTGTTTTATATTTTAGAGCACTCACTGCAATTTATGAAAGACATCAATTAAATCTGTACGTGGGAGTGTGTGTGAAAAAATTCAGATGTAACCCCCTTTGTAATCCTTAACATTTTCATAAGTAACTTTAATTTAATTACAATTTTTTTCTCAGTAACTGTAACTGATTACAATTACTTTTATTTTGTAATTAAATTACGTAATTCCGTTACATGTAACTAGTTACTCCCTAACACTGTATATACAGTATATATATATATATATATGTCAGGGTTATGGACTCGTTGTTCTTTGTTTTTCCCCTGTCCTTCCTGAGTTTCCTTATTTGGTTATTTTCCTGTTCCAGTTAAGTTGATTTAATTATTACCTGCACCTGTTTTAGTTTCTTTTGATTAACTCCCATGTGTTTATAAGTCCTGAGTTCTCCCTGAGTTTTTGTCCGTCCACTCGTCTTATATGTTGTGCTTCCCTTGATGTCTGTATTTGGTTTGATTTATTAAAAGAAGAAAGATTATTATTTACCCGCTGTCTCCGTTGTCCTTCCCACACCACAACCCGTGACAGATGGATGGACCAAAAAGGAGGACTGCTGAGGATGCGTTGTGGGGTTTGCGGCAGGCTGGTCGGAGGTTGGAACGGTATGTGGAGGATTCATTGAGCATACTGATTTCGCCCTTGCTCATCTCCTGCCGAGAACCTCCACATACCGCCCCAACGGCTCGGACCGCCTGCCCAAACCCAAAACCCCCCTGATTCTCCGGAGCTCCACCTGCGTCCTCAGTCCCGTGCCGCCGTCTGCGGAGAAGTGGAGTCCGCGATTCGCGGGGAAATTCCGGCCGCCGTTCGCGGCCAACGCAAGCCACAAGCCAGCCACCGTTCGCGGCCAACGCAAGCCGCCAGCCAGCCGCATATCGCGGCCAATGCAAGCCGCCAGCCAGCCGCCGATCACGGCCGACGCAAGCCGCCAGCCAGCCGCCGATCGCGGCCAACGTAAGCCGCAAGCCAGCTGCCATTCACGGCCAACGCAAGCCGCAAGCCAGCTGCCATTCACGGCCAACGCAGGTCAGCCGCCGTTCGCGGCTCACCGAAGCCTGCCGTTCGCAGCTCAGCCATCCCGCTGTTCGCGGGAGTTCATGCTGCCGTTTGCGGCTTACCCAGGCCCGCCGTTCACAGGAGATCACGCCGCCGTTCGCAGCTTCCCCAGGCCCACCGTTCAAGGGAGATCACGCCACCGTTCGCGGCTCACCCAGGCCCGCCGTTCACGGGAGATCACGCCGCCGTTTGCGGCCTATGCAAGCCTGCCGGCGCCAGCCCCAGAGTTGCTGGATACAGCTCTACCCCCTGAGTTCTCGGCTCCTGTCCTCACCCCAGAGCCCGCTCCTTGCCAGCGCAACCCAGAGCCCGCTCCTCGCCAGCGCAACCTAGAGCCCGTTCCTCACCAGCGCAACCCAGAGCCCGCTCCTCGCCAGCGCAACCCAGAGCCCGCTTCTCGCCAGCGCACCCCAGAGGCCGCTCCTTGCCAGCGCACCCCAGAGCCCGCTCCTCGTCAGCGCCCTCAAGTGTCCGCGCCTGCCGAGCGCCCTCAAGTTTCCGCGCCTGCCGAATGCCCCCAAGTGTCCGTGCTTCCAGAGCGCCCCCAAGTGCCAGCTCTCCGCAAGTGCCCTCCAGTGCCCGCTCCTCGCAGGAGCCTCTCTGCGCCTCCGCTGGTCCCGGCCAGCTCTCCTGCGCCTCCGCTGGTCCCGTCCAGCTCTCCTGCGTCTCCGCTGGTCCCGTCCAGCTCCGCGCTGCCCGAGTGCCCCCAAGAGGTGGACTTCCCCAAGAAAATTTTTGGGGGGGCCATATAGTCATGGCCAAAGTGGCCGGGCCAAGGGCTAAGGCCACGGACTCACCTGACCCACCATGGCCGCCTGAGTCTCCGGACCCGCCATGGTCGTCCGAGCCCCCTGCCTCGCCTTGGAGGCCTACCGTGTCTCCATCCTGGCCTAGCCTCCAGGGCGCCCACCCCCCCTCCCCGGTGGATATGTTATGGTGCGGGACGCACCTATTGGGAGGGGGGGATAATGTCAGGGTTATGGACTCGTTGTTCTTTGTTTTTCCCCTGTCCTTCCTGAGTTTCCTTATTTGGTTATTTTCCTGTTCCAGTTAAGTTGATTTAATTATTACCTGCACCTGTTTTAGTTTCTTTTGATTAACTCCCATGTGTTTATAAGTCCTGAGTTCTCCCTGAGTTTTTGTCCGTCCACTCGTCTTATATGTTGTGCTTCCCTTGGTGTCTGTATTTGGTTTGATTTATTAAAAGAAGAAAGATTATTATTTACCCGCTGTCTCCGTTGTCCTTCCCACACCACAACCCGTGACAATATACAGTCATGCCCTCGTCTCATTTATAAAACACCTGTGATTCTCAAAGGAGTTCACATTCACGTAAAGTAGCCTTGTTGAAAAGTTTGGGTGAGTAAGGGCAAAACACTCAAGATATAGTACTTTCAGTGCTCTGTAGTTGGTGTTACACACCCCGCACAGAGGGCCGTGTTGACAGATCAGAAAGTCCTGTAAAAAACAGGAAAAATGGAGGAGACAGGAGCAAGCGTGTCTTTGTCGCACATAATCCCCAGCAATTGTGAGAGCGCCGGCGCAAGCGCAACACTGCTCCTCTGTATGAGTCCTCAGCTCATTTTCAAAATAAGAGTCCCGATCACACTCAACAATAGACAATAATTTTCACTTGGCATTTTTCAACTTCCCAATACATTTGACATAAAATATATGTAAAATGCAAAACAGTATATGGAAATAAACTTTTTCTTCCAAAATCACAATACCCAAAATGTGCACATACTTTAGGGTGTCACATCCTCCCCGACAAAATGAAATAGGCTCCAGTTACAAAAACTCACACAATTCAATACTCCCTTTTTTTCAAAACATCGAGTCTTTTGCTCAATATACTGGCATTGTATATGTGAAAGGTGCAAATGTGTTTATGTCAGTGTAAGGTGTTATCTGAAAGGAATGTGGCACAGGATAAGGTGTTGCCCATACTGGTAAGTATGGTAGTGTATAAGCTACTACACTGTTGAGTGTGGTCTGGGGTTGTATCGAGGGTTGACCCAGTGTCTCATATGTGAACATGCGCTTTGGTTTTCGCTCTCGTGCGGATCGTCTTGTTATAACCGGATCTTCTTCCTCTGGATAGTCCCTTGCATCATTCATCCAAAGACTCTCGATTTCACCGTCTTCTTCACTCCTTGGTGAGGATATAGCGCAGTGAACAGGTTCATCCATTGACTGACTACTGCTTTGGGTATCTCTCTCCTGTGACACTTGTATTTGATCTTGCTCTCCTCTTGCAGAAGCTGGTGGCGCCACTTCCATCAGAGGATTCTCCTGACTTGGTTCTGGCCTTGGCAGGTAAGTATTCCTTCTTTCAGATTCTGCCCAACCTGAAGGAATCATCAGCCAATACTCTCCAGAGTCATCTGAATCTGAATATGTCTCTCCTTCTCCATGGTATGTAGGCTCCTTGCTCTGTGTCTCTCTGTTCTTTTGTCTGTTTTGCAGATTTCCCAGGATCTGACGACGTTTCAACAGGTAAGTCATTTACTAGCAAGAGCAGGTTTCGGTGTAAAGTGCGTGTTCCCTTCTTACCTCCATTCTCGGGGCACACCTTATACACCGGGTTGTCAGCCACTTGTTCTTCGACCACATAAATGGTTCTCTCCCAGTATGGTCTAAGTTTTCCTGGACCTCCACGCTCCTTGAGATTTCTGACTAATACCCTGTCTCCGGGTCTCAGCTTTACACCTTTGACTTTAAGGTCGTACTGGGCTTTGCTTCGTGCACTCGCCTGCTTGCTGTTTTCACTTGCTATTTGGTATGCCTCAGCCATTCTTCTAGCCCACTGTTCGGCAAATCCTCTGGACGTTTGCCCCTCGTCTTCTTCGACCAGCCCAAATATTAAGTCAATAGGAAAGCGGGGATGCCGTCCATACAGCAGGTAGAATGGGGAATACCCTGTTGACTCATGGCGAGTGCAATTGTAGGCATGTATAATCTGAGGCAGGCGATCTTTCCACTTTGCTTTTTCCTTCTCTGCCATTGTTCGGAGCATTTGCAGGAGAGTCTGGTTAAATCTCTCGGCTGGGTTACCCTGAGGGTGATATGGGGATGTTCGCGAATGACGCATCCCAGCCAACTGTCGAAGATTCCGAAAAAGCTCATTTTCGAACTCTCTGCCCTGATCGTGATGTAGCTTCCCTGGGTAGCCAAAGCGAGGAATGTAGTCATTAAACAACCGCTCAGCCGCTGTCCGTCCGGACATGTTTCTTGTAGGGAAAGCTTGAGCGAATCGTGTGAAGTGATCTATGACCACGAGTATATACTCATATCCTCCCTGACTTTGCTCCAGGTGAAGATAGTCAATGCAGACAAGTTCCATTGGTGAGCTGGAAGTTATACTTCCCATGGGTGCTCAGACATGAGTGACTGTTTTTTTTGCTTTGATGCATGGACACCTTTTGGTAATGTACTCCTCTACTTCTCTCTTCATATTGGGCCAGTAGAACCTCTCTCACATTAAGTGGATTACTCTTTCTTGGCCTACATGGCCCATCCTATCATGCAGGTGCTCCAAGGCAAGTTGTCTATACTTGGTTGGCAGAACAAGCTGCTTCCGTCCAGCCACTTGCCTATACAGACATCCCTCTTCCAAAGACAGCTTGCTCCACTCCCGTAAGAGTTTCCTGGCTGGCCCCATCATTTTTCTCCTCCTGTCTTCATCCAGCACCTCATCTGTCTCTTTCATCTCCATTATGCTAGAGATAACTGGATCATCCCTTTGAGCTTTGGCGAGTTCGACCTTGCTTATAGGTGGCAACAAGGGGGCAGGGGATGATAGGTCCATGTCCCGTGGGCTATATTGAGTGCCGCAATCCAAGCCACATCCTTCTTCCTGGAGGCATGAGTCCCCTCCCAGACCGCTCGTACCACCTCTTGCGACAGGTCCTCCGTGCACTCGGTGGCATATTTCTCCATATCAAGAGGAATCCGAGATAACGTGTCAGCATCAATATTCGCTTTGCCCGGTCGATGTTTAATGTCAAAGCGAAAATCTGACAGTTCTCCCACCCAACGATGGCCTACAGCATTCAGCTTTGCAGTGCTCATAACGTAGGTTAAGGGATTGTTGTCAGTGTAAATGGTAAAGTGAGAGGCGTAAAACAAATAGTCCCTAAACTTCTCGCATACCGCCCATTTTAATGCGAGAAACTCCAGCTTCCCACTATGCAGTCGGTAGTTTTTTTCAGCTGGAGAAAGGGTCCTAGATCCATATGCGATGACCCGCAACCCTCCATCCTGGTGCTGATAAAGGATAGCCCCAAGGCCCCTTTCTGATGCATCAGTGTGTAGCACGAATGGAAGGTTGAAGTCTGGGTAAGCCAAGACCAGGGGATTTACCAACAGGTCAATTAGCCGGTCGAGTGTTTCCTGGTGTTTACTGGTCCATTCCACTGGTGTTAGAGAAGGCATCTGGGGTCCCTTTCTCTTCCTTTGACTGTACTGATGCATTGTTGCCCCTGGCTGAGTTTGGAGTAGTTCGTAGATTGGTTTGGCCACACATGAAAAATCTTGTATAAATGGGCGATAATATCCGAGGAATCCAAGGAGTCTCCGCACCTCTTCCACTGTCTGGGGTCTGTTAATCTTGAGTGCTATCACTACTTCAAGATCACGAGGGTCTATTCTCACTCCCTTGGCTGACACCAGACGACCCACGTACTGGACTTCCCTTCGGAAGAGTTCACACTTCTCAGGCCTTAGTTTTACTCCATGGTGTCTAAGAGTCTGAAGAACTTTTCGGATTACTCTTACATGTTCCTAAAACAATTGGGCATAACACAGCACATCATCAAGGTATGGGGCACAGCACTCATCCCTGAGATCATTCAGCATCTCCTCCATGCTGCGCTGGAATGCCGCAGGTGCGTTAGACAGGCCAAATGGGATCCTCACCCACTCATAGAGCCCCCACGGAGTGATGAAGGTGGTCATGTATCTCGAGCCCTCTGCTATGAAGCCCTGGTGGTAAGCTTTTCCCTGGTCAAGGATGCTAAACCAAGCATACCCTCCCAGGGTATCAATCAGGTCCTGAATCCTAGGCAAGGGGTGCCTGTCTGGTACGGTCTTCCTATTGAGAAGGCGATAATCAACACATAAGTGCAGTGAGCCATCCTTTTTTCGAACACAGACTACTGGGGCAGAGTAAGGGGACTTAGATTTTACAATCCACCCTTTAGCTAGAAGGTCTTGATATAGTCCTTGACTTCTTTGAACAACGGCTTGGGTATTGAGGAATAGGCACGTTGTACTGGTATGTCATCTTTGAGGTTGATGGACATTTGGAGACTCGGGATGCAGCCAACATCATTCCCATCCCGGGCAAAATATGCAGACTCCTCATGCAGCATTTGCTCAACCACTGCTTGTTGATCCTCACTTAAATGGCTGAGATCAACAGGTGGGTGCCACAATGTTGAGCTTTCATCCACCGCAGCCACCGATGCACCGTGAACCTTCCCAATGTCCTTTGTTTCCCTGCACCTATCCACTTCCAAAACCGTTTCAACGGGATGGACGTACCCTAGGATTGTGTTGCGAGACAGGGTAATGTCACATGTCGAGTGGTTGCCGATAGGGACCGCAACGTATGGGCTTCCTGAGCTCTGGACTTCCAACAGTCCTTCACCCATATTCAGCTGCTCCAACTGCACATTGTCCTCATCTGGCTCAAACAGGGCTACTGTGCCAGACTGGTCCATTTTGGATGGCACTCTGCACTTTACCCATGCTACCTGGCCTGCTGGTATCAAAAAGCTGTCTCGGCTTATTCTCAACCGCCCCCACTGTCCACTGTGCTCGGGAGTCTGTACAAAACTAACCAGGGTCTGGGCTTGCTCACTTGATACTGCTATTGCACTGGAGAGCAATGAAACTAAGGTAGGAACTAAACGCTCTGGTTGGCCCTGAATTAGCTCTTCCACAACGTTAAAGCCGAGCAATGGCCTCTCAATCGGGATGTGGATAACCAGGAAAGGAACATTAATTGAGAGGTCAGGGTTGTCATTTCCTTGTAAGTTGACAGTAATGACAGACCACCCATCAAAAGGTATTAGTTCTCCATTGACTGCATACACTTCTAACTTCTCTGACATTCCCATGAGCTCCGCAAGAGGCCTTACTTCTACAGCGGGTAAGTATCTGTCTTTCCAGGTTCGGTCAATCATGCTTACTTGAGCTCCAGTATCAAGCAGAGCGGTCACAGCAAGGCCATTGAGATTACACTGGGCCAGCGCTTTTTTCCATATTAGTTTAACAATAGTTTCTTTCTTAGTTCCAGGCGGCGATGGACTGCCAACACCCTGAAACATTCCTTTGTCATGGAGGGTTTGGTTTTTACAGCAGGGAAATGCTCTTGTGGGGTTACAGTTTACGGAGTCAGGTTCAATCCCTGAAATTAGGTCCTCAGGGCTTTGGGACATAGGAGACTCGGTCACTGGTCGTCCCTTGGCAGTGGCCGTTTCCCGTTTCCCTGCAGTCTTTGCTTCCGGAGACATCCTCGAGCCCCTCTTCGCCACAGAAGAAACAATGAGTGCAGCTCTGTTGTCCGGCTTCGACACACCTGGGGCAACCCCGGAGTTTTGCCCCTTGCTGTGGGGGGTGACCTCTTACAAAACATTGACAGGTGTGTTCAGGTTGTGGCCTCAGTGTTGACTGTCGCATGCAGTCTACCAGACTGGTAAGTGCGTCAATGCGAGCAGTAAGTTACATTATTGGATCATTTTTGCTTTTCTGAACAGATGCCTCTTTTACCCCTCTGTCAGGTTCACTTTCGAGTTGGGCACAACTTGCGGTGCTTTGCTTGGGACGAGTCATCGGACCCAACCTTTGTGCTCGCTCGTTTTCATCATTAGTGATTTTCATCACATTTCTCACTATTGCCTCATCTGTGATACTGTGGTCAGCCAGCAGAGGTTTGAGCTCACTCCTGACATCTTTGTACCTGTTCTCCAGGCCCTGATATACAGTATGAAGGAACACATCTTGGATCGTGGCTGGGCTGTAGCTCACATCCGTGTTAGACTGTTTGATCGCAAAGAGTATTTTCTGCTTAAGGCCTATTACTCTATACAGGAACTGTTGGGGGGTTTCGGTCTCCATCTGTTTTGCACATATTAGTTCTTGAAATAACTCTGTGCTACTTTTGTCCACTAGGTGTGACTGAAGGAACCTCTTAAGTTCTTCCACTGTCATATCGTCCTTATTCATAATCATTTCTTTGAAGTTACCTGGTTTGATTGCACGTAATATTCCCCTGACTAGTTCGGCTTCACTGAAATTCTCTTTGACTCCATCGTCAATCTGTCTGCACACACTTGCGTATGTGATGTCAGATGCATAGTCACCAATTTGCCCCCCTTGTATCTTAAAC
>CM049851.1:30780588-30785588 GCA_027422415.1 Schizothorax lantsangensis
CCACCGTCTGCAGAAGCTTTATTAGGGTTTCCAGACCCAAAGATAAGAGCCAGTAATAGTGAGACCTTTGGCCAGTTTTTCTAATGAGAAAGAAAAATAGATTATTATTGTATCTTTAACATAAATGTATGGCAGCTTGTTTCAACCACAGAATAAACACTTTCTAATTCACAATTCTGAGAAAAAAAAATCCAGAATTGTAAGATATAAACTCAGAATTATGGGGAAAAATTCTGAATTGTGAGAAGTTATAAAAAGCAATTTTTTTTTTATTAGTGGTGGAAACAAGCTTCTATATAAATGTAATTGAATGTACTGTAAACATGAGTTTATGTATTGTTCAGAATCACAACGAACGAATGAGTCTTTATTAGAAATGTGGGTTAATGTAAATGGCTGGTTTGTGTATGTGTGTGTGTGTTCTGTTGTGTTTGAGTGTGTGTGTGTGTGTGTGTTATTGCGTGTGTTGTTTGTTTGTTCACTTAATTTGTTTATTGAACTTTTACAATAACACAGGAGAATAGTGAAAAAAATATTGTTCCCACTCCACCCAATACCCCCAACCTACAAAAATAATAATACCTAAATAAAATTAAACAAGCTAAATTCAAAATATGTTCATTATAAAAACATGCTCAGTACATAATTATACTGTAATACAGAGTATGTCAAGAATCATTAAAGTTTAGAAATAAAATAATTTAGTCATATATCAAGTGTACGCACATAACAAACAGATCTTTACAAAAATAAAGTATTTAGGTATCCACACACACATAAACTCAAACCACAATCATAATGACATTTTAATTTTACATTTAATCATTTAGCAGATGCTTTTATCCAAAGAGGCTTACAAATGAAAAGCAATCAAAACAAACAAAAGAGCAATGATATATAAGTGCTGTGATAAGTCCCCGTCAGTCTAACACAGTACACGTGGCAAGTTTGTTTTAATAATAAATAAAAAGTAAATAAAAAAGAGATAGAATAGACTTTATACTAGTTTTTAATAATAATTAAAAAGATAATTATGTAGATACATTATGTAGATAGAATAGAAAAAGAACAGGGAACGCTAGTGTTAGAGGGTCAACGGGTTTTTGTTGAGTAAATAGAATAGAGTGACTTTAGAGGCACATACTGAAGTAATGAATTTAGGTAAAGGGGTGCAGAGCCAGAGTTTTTAATAATAATTAAAAAGATAACGTGTTCTTTTATGTAGATATCTTGCTGCTGCGTTCTGGATTAATTGTAGAGTTTTGATAGAACTGGCTGGAAGACCTGCCAAGAGAGATGCAAAAGAAGTGTGGACAGAACAAGAGAAAAGAGTTGTGGACAGGTTCCCAAAGAAAGGGCCTGATCTTCTTGATGTTGAATAAAGCAAATCTGCAGGACCGGGTGTTTTAGCAATGTGCTCTGAGAAAGTCAGCTTATCATCAATCAACTCCAAGGTTTCTGCTGTTTTTGAAGGAGTTATGGTTATGTGCCTAACTGGATGGTGAAATTGTGATGAAACGATGGGTTTAATGGAACCACTAGCAGTTCTGTCTTGGCAAGGTTGAGTTGAAAGTGATGGTCCTTCATCCAGCAAGAAATGTCTGTTAGACAAGCTGAGATGCGAGTAGCTACTGTCGGATCATCAGGATGGAATGAGACGTAGAGTTGAGTGTCATCAGCATAGCAGTGATATGAAAAGCCATGTTTCAGAATGACAGAACATAGTGATGCCATGTAGACAGAGAAGAGAAGTGGTCCATGAACTGAGCCCTGAGGCACCCCAGTAGATAGATGTTGCGACTTGGTTACCTCACCTTTCCAAGATACCTTGAAGGACCTATCTGAGAGACTCGAACCACTGGAGTGCGGTTCCTGAGATGCCCTTTGCCAATAGGGTTGACAGGAGGATCTGGTTGTTGACTGTATGAAAAGCAGTGGACCGATGTTGCAAGATAAGTATTGAAGATTTGGAATCCGCTCTTGCCAGGGCTTCAACAACTGAGAGCAAGGCAGTCTCGGGTGAATGTCCACTTCTGAAACCAGACTGGGTGCTGTCAAGGAGGTTGTTCTGTGTGAGAAAGGCACTTGGTTAAACACAGTTCGTTCAAGTGTTTTTGCAATGAAAGGAAGAAGGGAAACCGGTCTGTAGTTCTCTAAAAGAGATGGGTTAAGGGTGGGTTTCTTAAGTAGTGGGGTTATACGAGCCTGTTTAAATGCTGAGGGAAAAACACCACTTTGAAGAGATGTGTTAATGATGTAAATGAGTGCAGGTACGACTGCAGGAGAAATGGCTTGAAGGAGATGAGATGGAATAGGATCAAGCGGATGATTAGAAAGGACGAGTTTAGAGACTTGCCTCAGAGAGTGAAGAGAAGGATGTGAACGAGTGTATGTTTGCTGGTAAGATGTGCTTCACAGATTGTGGTGTGGAAAATTGTGCACTGATGGTTTTAATTTGATTAATGAAGAACGTGGCAAAGTCGTCAGCTGTTAGAGTCAATGAAGGAGAGGGAGGAGGAGGACAAAGAAGGGAGGAAAATGTTTTAAAGAGCATGCGAGAGTTAGACGAATTGTTAGTTCTTCACGGAGAACATCAGACAGACAAGGGGCAGAAGGGGTGGTACGGACTGGCCTGGAAGACAAGGGGCAGATAGTGTCTAAACGAGATGTAAGAGTGGAGCAGAAAGTATCAGTAGCACTGTTAGCATCAAGAGATGATAACTGTTTAGGGGGAGGAAGCGAAGATGAAACCATAGCAGAGAGCCGGGAGGGTGAGAGTGAGCGTAGATTACATCGAAAGATGACATGTGGAGGGGTATGTGTTGTGTCAGGAACCATGTTGAGGTTAAGAGTGAGGAGGCAGTGATCCGAGGTGTGCAGTGGAGTAACCAGCACATGATCAGTGGAGCAGTGTCGTGTGTGAATAAGTGATTTGTGAGTAGCCGTAGTTAACACACACTTGAGATCAGAAGAGGCAAGTAGAGTGTGGAAGTCTGCACTGAGACAGGTCTCCGTCAGGGACATGAGCTTGAGCATTTTAATGCTTAGGTTGACAGACTGGCGTGTGTAGTTTGAGTGTGTGTGTGTGTGTGTGTGCGTGTGTGTGCGTGTGTGAGTGAGAGTGTGTGTGTGTGTGTGTGTATAGTTTGAGTGTGTGTGTGTGAGAGAGAGTGTGTGTGTGTAGTTTTAGTGTGTGTGTGCGTGTGTGAGAGAGAGAGTGTGTGTGTGTGTGAGAGAGAGAGTGTGTGTGTGTGTGTGTTTGAGTGTGTTTGAGTGTGTGTGTGTGTGTGTGAGAGAGAGAGAGAGAGAGAGAGAGTGTGTGTGTGTTTGAGTGTGAGAGAGAGAGTGTGTGTGTTTGAGTGTGTGTGTGTGTGTGTGAGAGAGAGAGTGTGTGTGTGTGTGTGTGTGTGTGTGTGTGTGTGTGTGTGTGTGTGTGTGTGTGTGTGTGTGTGTGTGTGTGTGTGTGTGTGTGTGTGTGTGTGTGAGAGAGAGAGAGTGTGTGTGTGTGTGAGAGAGAGAGAGAATGTGTGTGTGTGTGTGTGTGTGTGTGTGTGTGTGTGTGTGTGTGTGTGTGTGTGTGTGTGTGTGTGTGTGTGTGTGTGTGTGTGTGTGTGTGTGTGTGTGTGTGTGTGTGTGTGTGTGTGTGTGTCCACTAGAGGTCGCAGCTCATCTCCTCCACACACTGATCTGTCATTAGCAGCTCTGCATGTAGTTTAAACACAGAACAGTATTTGTCCAGTACAGTCAGGATTTGGCTTATGTTTATTTGTGAAAATAATTCAATTCATGTTTATTAGTATAGCGCTTTTTACGATACAATCGTTGCAAAGCAGCTTTACAGGAAATTAAGTTTCTCCAATATATTTATATATTGTAGAAACTTAATATATTTAACTTATGGCAAAATTTGGTAATTGTGTATGTTGTCTGAGGGGTCGGCATCATCTCTTCTCAGGTGTTCGGTCATCTCTGATCATTTAAGGGCTGGATCCAGACTGAAGCTTGTGTAATTCCTAGTTACCACGGGATGTTAAAGACTAATAATGTGCGTTTGATCAGATATAACTGCAGTACAAGATTATGAGATGCATTATGTGAATGCTTGGCTAAAGAGATGTGCCTTTAATCTAGATTTAAACAGAGAGAGCGTGTCTGAACCCCGAACGTTATCAGGAAGGCTATTCCAGAGTTTGGGAGCCAAATATCTCCTTTAGTGGACTTTGCTATTCTAGCTACTACCAAGAGTCCAGAGTTTTGAGACCTTAGGGAGCGTGATGGATTGTAGAGAGATAGAAGACTAGTTAGGTACGCAGGAGCTAAACCATTTAGGGCCTTATAGGTAAGTAGTAATATTTCGTAAGTGATACGGAGCTTAATAGGGAGCCAGTGCAGAGACTGTAAAATTGGGGTAATATGATCATGTTTTCTTGACCTGGTAAGGACTGCATTTTGTACTATCTGTAGCATGTTTATAATGTTTATAAGACAAACAAGCACTGATTATCTGTAGTTAGAGTCAGTATGTGCATCTCTCTCATGACAATCCAAACGACTGCAAGTCTTTCTTTGCTGCTCGTTTGCTTGATTTTTACTCACTTTTTTTAGTATTAAACTTTACATGTGTAGTTTGGCGGCTCTAGAGCGACTGCTTCATTAGGATGAATCTGTGAATGGTTCGATTCACTAAAATGAATGTCATATGCTATTTGATTGCTAGCAGTTTCTAAACTATTGAGAAAGCGGTTGCTGTCATGCTAGTGGAAGCTTTAAGGTAATGGTGCGTCAGCTTTTGGTTAGTTCTCATCTCTTGTGTTGTGTAGTAGAGGTTCTCCACTGACTCGCTGTCACGTCTGATGAAGTTCTGTCGTAGTTCAGCTGTTGTTCAGATGTGTTGGTTGCTATATAAGGAGAAGCTGTGTGTGACTGTGTGCAGAAGGTCAGATGTGATGTTGGTGTGTGACACCAGTGCAGTGTGCTTTATGGCCTGTCAGGGTTGCCAT
>CM049851.1:30790588-30798088 GCA_027422415.1 Schizothorax lantsangensis
TGAAATATTCATAATTCCTCATATTTTCAATTTAGGAGGAACAGTGACACAGAACTTCAGTTTCAGTGAGGAAGTGAATGGTTTACCATTGTTTCAAATACTCAACTGATGGCCTGATGACGCCAGTCTTCATTACAGTCAAACCACGACTGATCTCACTGAAGGACACTGACGTGAAGTTTAATTCACTCAAAACAGACAATCCTGATGTCAAGTACTCACCTTCAGATCGTTCTGAACCTCTACGGCTCAAAATTCTGCTTCCTCTCTCATTAAGATCAGCCAGTTTTGTTCTTACCAACCATCAGTTCCTAATTCCACTTTCTCAGACATCACACCACAAAACCAGCATCGCCGCCTCACGTCCGTTCCCAGAGAGAGAGTCAGCGAAGAGCTGCTCAGTGTGTGTGAAACTACAGTCTGCCGCAGAATGACAGAGAATGACGGTGAGACCTCTTTGTGTGTGTGTGAGAGACATTTTACATTTACAGACACTTTTATCCAAAGCAACTTACAAATTAGGGAATACATCAAGCGATTCATCTTAAATAGACACAGGAAGTGCTCATGATACCAAGTTTCAGGCATTGTTCAAATAAGTAAAAGCTAGATGGGGGATTAAGTAAAGAGAAGCAAAAGTTGTTTAAGGATGAAGTCAGATGGTGATGAAAGAGATGAGTTTTCAGCTCTCACTTGAAGATTGACAGGGATCCAGCATTCGGGATAGAGGTAGGAAGATCGTTCCACCAGCTAGGAATGGTGAACGTGAATGTCCTGGAACGTGATTTTGAGCCTCTCTGTGATGGTATCACGAGGCGTCGCTCACTAGCAGATCTCAGACTTCTGGAGGGATGTAGATTCGTAATAGTGAGGGATATACTTTGGATACCTCCCCACCCCAGGCCACCCTGAAAGACCTACCGGTGAGATGGGATTCAAGCGAAGTGGAATCCCAGTGATGCCCAGCGATGAGAGGGTGGACAGGAGGATCTGATGATTGACAGTGTCAAAAGCAGCAGATAGGGACAGAGGAGAGAATTGAATGTTTTGAAGAGGTTACGCATGTCTGGAGCGCTGATTGATCTTGTTGTGGAAATAGAAGGATCTGGCAGTATGGATTTCAGCAGAGAAAGATGAAAGCAAAGACTGATACATACTCTGGTCTGATGGATCTTTTGACTTGCGCCACTTTCTCTCTGAGATTGGACCGATGCTCACGGAGAACATCGGATAACCAGGGGTTAAGGGGCAGCCCGTGCTGACCTGGATGAGAGAGGACAAATATCATCTAGACAAGAAGTTAAAGTAGAGCATAAAGTGTCAGTAGCTTCATTAACATCCAGAGATGAGTAATGGGTAGGTGAGGGAAGAGAGGAGGACACTACAGAGGAAAGCTGGGAGGCTGGTTTTGTCTAAAAGTAACCGGTATAGGGGTTGGAGGCACACGGGTAGAAAGATGTAGGTTAATGTAATGAAGAAATGATCAGAGATATGTAGGTGTTTTACCAAAATGTAGTCTGTAATACAATTACTTGTGTAAATAAAGTCAAGTTGGTTGCTTGATTTGTGAATGCTTGTAGTGGTAAGGTGTTTGAGATCAAATGAAGCTAGGAGTGAATGGAAGTCTGCAGCATAAGGCTTCTCCAGATGAATGTTGATGTCACCAAAGAGTGTACTGCCATCCTCGGGGAATGAGGACAGCAGCCCATCCAGCTCCTCTAGGTGCCCAGTTGACTAGGAGGCCGGTAAATTTAGGGCCCTATGATTTCCGTGATGCAGAAAACGCGGAATCCAGTCATAAAAACTGAATTTACAGTTTAATGTCACGGATTTTGTCAAAGTTTGGATGAATTAATCAAAAGTAGGTCATTACACTTAAATCAAATGGTGATATGGACTAGTATCTGATGTAAATCTGAATCCTGCATGTGTCTCTGTGTGAATGGAGCAGGATTTTGTTTACTACATACACAGAGCGCGTGATTTCAGCGTCTGACGTCTCAATGAAGACATAAATACATCAACTGTTGAGAAATATCTCCAAAACTGATCAAAACCAGCATTTTACCATTTCAATTTGAGTAAAGGACAGTTAGTCATATCATATACACACAGAACTTTACTCGACTGCAACCCGTCAAAATAAAAGTCCTGTTTAACTGGTTGAAGACATTGCCTCTTGATTCTTACACACACGTCGGAAATAGCTGGTATTATTACTCACATTATTTAGTCCAACCGTGGAAAATGATCTTACAGGATAAGTTTAATACTACTACTGTTGAAAAATCCGGACATAACACTTATCTTTTTTGGACAGAACAGCTGAAATAATGACACACCCCAAATATTTTAATTGGTTAATATTATTCTATCCCCTTTATTTGCCGCCAAACATTTTCAGGCAGAATGTTTATCATTTCATCATTTTTCAATTACTTTCAAATATGTCCAATAGAGGACCGAATACACTGGACCACTGCTACTCTCAGTTTAAGAATGCCTACAAGGCCCGTTACTGCCTGCTTTTGGTAAGTCGGACCACGCCGCCATTTTCCTCACACCGGAATATAAACAAAGGCTCATACAGGAACCCCCGGTGAAGAGGGAAGTGACGCGTTGGTCCTCCCACTCTGAAGCTATGCTGCAGGCGGCTTTTGATGACGTCGACTGGGACATGTTCAGGGCGAGCTCATCTGACGTCAGCGAGTTCACGGAGGTAGCAGTGAGCTTTGTAAACACACTTACCGAACAAGCTACAGAAACGATTACTGTAAGGACTTTCCCAAATCAGAAACCGTGGGTGGACAGATCAATCCGTGATGCGGTTAACAAACGCACTGCCGCATACAACGAGGCTCTTTTGTCTGGGAATATGTGCGAGTATAAAGCAGCGTGTTATGCTTCAGACGAGCAGTAAGTGCCGCCAAACATCGCTACAAAGAGAGAATTGAGTCTCATTTCCAGCTCAATGACTCTCGACGCATGTGGCAGGGATAAGGACCATCTGTGCCTTTGGAAACAAATCCTCCGCGGAGGTGAGTGCAATCCGTCGCTGGCCGAAGAATTAACACCTTCTACGGCCGCTTTGATTGCAACGGCGGCAGTGTGGCTCTGCCGAGCAGCGCGTCAGGAAGCAGCAGGCAGAGAAGCGAGAATCATGTGATCACCGTGACGGAGGACGAGGTTCGGAGGGCATAAAGGGAGTGAACATCAGGAAAGCGGCTGGTCCTACGGGATCACAGGCCGGGTTCTGAGATCATGCGCTGATCAGCTTGCTGGGTTGTTTACTTCCATCTTCAACGAGTCCCTTGCTACCTCTGTAGTTCCCACCTCCTTTAAAAAATACACTCCCTTGCCTAAGAACAATAAACCCTCTTGCCTGAATACTATCGTCCAGTGGCCCTCACATCTAATCATGAAGGTTTTTGAGAGACTTGTTAAGCCACATTGCTCCTCCATCCCTGTTACTTTGACCCTCTCCAGTTTGCCTTCGCTCCAATAGATAATGATAGCCATCTCTCATACTCTCCACTCCTCCCTCACACACATGACAGCAGCAATGGGAACTTGCAAGACTGCTATTCATAGACTAAGCTCAGCTTTTAACACCAATCCCCATCAAGCTGACTTCCAAACTCCAGGCCTTGGCCTAAAAAACTCTGCGACTGGATTCAAGATTTCCTCACCGGCAGACCCAGTGGTGAAGGTAGGCCAGTTCACCTCCAACTCCATCACCCTGAACGGAGCCCCGCAGGGCTGCGTTTGAGTCCCCTGCTTACTTTTACACACATACTGTGTGTCCTCTCACAGATCCACATCTATTATCAAATTTCTGATGATACTGTGGTTCTGGGCCTCATTTCCAACAATGATGAGACCGCATACTTGGATGAGGTGGAGAGACTTACATCATGGTGCCAGGACAACTGTCTCTCTCTGAACGTGAGCAAAACCAAAGAGCTGATTTGGACTTCAGAAAGAGACACCTGCTGCCCTACACTCCTCTTATGATCAGTGGGACCCCTGTGGAGAGAGTAGCAGCTTCAAGACCTCGGTGTAAACATCTCCGAGGACCTGACTTGGACTACACACATCCAAAAAGTAAGAAAGCCAGGCAAAGACTGTACCATCTGCGAAGCTGAGGAAATTCAGGGTCTCACCAACAATCTGAAAACTTTTTGCAGGGACCATAGAAAGTGATTGTCTCAGTGCATCTCAGTGTGGTATGGAAACAGCTCCAGCCAAGATTGAGGCCCTGCAGAAGTTGTGCGCTTCTGAGCGTATCTCTGGGTCTGCTCTCCCCTCTCTGAGACATCTACCTCAAACCTGCAGAGGCAGAGCTGTCAAAATCATCAAGACTCAAATCACCCTGGAAACTGCCTCTTCACTATGTGCATCTGGAAGCGCTTCCGCTGCCTGATGGCAAAAACCGAGAGACTTAGGAGGAGTTTCTTCCCCAGCCATAGCTCCTGAACTCAAAGTCGCCTCCTAACATCATCTGACTTACTTCAAATCACTAATCACACACTCATTATTCACTACCTCATACTGCAGTGTCATTTGCTCATTGCACATTGCACACAACACTTTCTGTGTCTGTAACATATCTTATCTTATTTTTATATTTATTTTATTTTTTGTGATTGTGCTTCATGTCAACCATGTATACCTGTTGCACATTCCTCTCTGTACAGTCATGCTTATCTTAATATTTAATTCTACAGCTTATGTCATGCACATTATTTTATATTTTATACTTTATTCTTTATATCTTATTTTTTATTCATTTTACTTATGTTTACTTCCCTTGTGTTGTTTTTTCAATATTTGCACTGTCCATGGAGCGGACCCGACTCTCATTTCACTGCTGGTTATACAATCTCTGTATAGTCGTGTATGTGACAAATAAAACTTGAAACTTGAAAGGAGAGTGTGCAAAGGGAAAATGTAGATGATCTGTTCAGAAATGCAGTGTATTCTAATGTGTTGCTCTTTAAATGTGTTGGGCTCTTTAAGAACGTGCTGTCCCTCATTGGGTAGATATATGAGGAACACACGAGCGCTGTGTTAATGTGTGATATGTCGTGTGTGTGACACGAGCTCTGTTAATAAACCATCACGTTCACACGTGGCTGTCACAGTGTTAATTCTTGGGACATAGCCTACAACAGAAAGTAAAAAGAGTACTTAAGTGTGTGAGTGTGAAGAAGAACTTAACTCAGTTTAATGAGGAGCATCGGATGTTTTTAAGCATTGTATTACAAATTAATTTTTTTCCTAGGAAAATGAATGCTTTTATACAGTAAGAACACATTAAATTGACCAAAAGTGCCAGTAAAGGCATTTATAATGTTTCAAAACATTTATTTTTCAAATAAACGCCGTTGTTTTGAACCTTATGTGAATCCTGAAACATAAAATGCATCACGGTTTCCACAAAAATATTGTGCAGCACAACTGTTTTCAACATTGATAATAATCATAAATGTTTCTTGAGCAGCAAATCAGCATATTATTATGATTTCTGAAGATCATGTGACTGAAGACTGCAGTAATGATGCTGAAAATACAGCTTTGATCACAGAAATAAATTACAGTTTAAATTGTAACAATATTTCTCTCTGTTTACTGTATTTTTGATCAAATAAATGCAGCTTTGGTGATCAGAAGAGACTTGAATGTCTAAGCACTGCTTCACCTCATCCACTACACTCAGTTTTTATTCAACATTTGAAGCCTGTCGATCAAAGATCAGGAGAAACCGGCCGCACATTTATCACTGAACGCTGATAACCTCATATAGCTGGTTATTGAGCCGTCTCTGTGCGCTTCACTCGTCCTTCCTGACTGATTTTCCATTCTCTCTTCCTCCCTCCCGCTGTCATTCGTTGCCATGGAGACGTCTCGGCGGCATTATTATGGGTTGGTGTGGGGTGGGGGGGTGTATTGTTCAGATGGAGGGGATTCTGGGGCAGATAGAGGGGGAGGAGCGGTGCTGGAGGAGGAGGAGGGGAGCACTAGTGTCTGCGGATGGGTGCCGGTCTCAGTGCTATTGTGAGCATGGACTCGGAGTGTGTGTGTGTGTGCGGGTCTCTGTAACGTTTCTGCACTGCTGATGTGTTTCTGTCATGATGGCCAGCAGACGGAATTGAGCTGTAATATCTTCTGTGTGTCGCCTGTTGAAATATACATGCTCGGATTTCATCTTTTATTGAGAGATTTGAGCTTATGCTGCTTCATACGGGAGGATTTTTACTCTTCTCAGCTGTTTAAGTAAGTTGTGGCATCTTTATTTAATCTTTTGTGAATTATGCAATGCTCATTGTCTTCAGTTGTAATGCAATAATGCTTGATTCCATATTTAGTAATGTAAATTATGCACTGGTTGCTTACACATGTGATTGGAACAATACTGTAACCCTATTAACACCCGTCCTGTTCATGCTTCAGACATGCTATGAGCTAATAATACCTCAAACTGTGCAGTTTGCTAAGTAGATGTGTGCTAAAAGTCTGATCAGGCTCATATGTTTGTTTTCTATTATGGTGCTAAACAGTTTTGAAGGACCTGTGAGTTAAGAAAACTGTGTAATTGAAAGGGTTTCTTATACTGGCCCAGAATATCACAGAGACTTGAGGATCTTCTGACTTAAAGAAATAGAAATGTCCCAGATTAGGATGAGTTAGTTTCTTCATCAGGTTTGTAGAAATGTGTCTCTGCATCAGTGTCTCAGCAATGGATGCTCTGCAGTGAATGGGTGCCGTCAGAATGAGAGTCTGATAAAAACATCACAGCACTCCAGTCCATCAGTTAACATCTGGAGAAGACAAAAGCTGAAACAAATCCAGCATCAACACGCTTATAACTAAAATACATAGAGTCCATAATCCATAATAACTCTTCCTCAGTGAAAAAGTGTTCTGGTCAGAATCAGGAGAGATCAAGCAGCGTTTACAAGACAAAACAGCTCTAAACATATACAGGTATGTGGCTGGATTTGGATGAGAGAGACAACAGCAGATGCACTTTTTCACTGAGGAAGAGTTATTATGGATTATTAAACCAGAAGTGATGGTTTAAAATGTTAAAACACCTTAATGATGGATTTGTTTCTTTGATGGCCTGAGTCGTGTATGGGTACATTTTTCATTTCTGGGTGAACTATTCCTTTCAGCAAACACCCAGAATTCCCTAGCAACTCCCTAGCAACCACACACAACCCTAGTGACCTCAAAAGAGGACACCTCCCACAATGCCCTTGTGTTTGCACCGCTCTGTTATCTTCAGAAAGTGTAGAAATGTGGTGAGATCTTGTGGTGTTTAGTTCTGTCACACTGTAAGATGTGAAGCACTTGTTCTGCGACTCAAAGAGAAGTCTGTCGTTTTCAAATTATTAGTGAAATTATTTCTAACCGCACTCTTTATCAGTGACTATATTCACGATATAGCATGACGTCCGGATTGCTTAGTAACATTAGGTTTGATTTGGAAATCTC
>CM049851.1:30803088-30810588 GCA_027422415.1 Schizothorax lantsangensis
GTAACTTTCTCATGATTTACACAAGGTCACCAGAAAGCTATTGTTTACTGAAAATGCATGATAGAAGTGCATACGTTTATCAATTTAGAAAGTAATCAGCTAAAATAAAACATTAATAAAACAAGCTGATAAGAATTTGGGTAATATGCATTAAAATGTGTGATCATAGAAAAAATAAATATACTTTGAAATACATTTATTTCATGCTAAGTATATTACAAATGCATTTACATATTTATGTGCTTAATAAAATGCCCTGTAATTGTACTTTTACTTCAATTATACTTCAAGTCTGCTAAATTGAACAACTAATTTTGTATTTAATGTACTTTAATTGTGCAGAAGTAGTGCTGAAGTCCAATTAAACACATATTTGGTATATTTGATTGTGCTAAAGTGGAACTAATGCAAGTATACTTTAGGTAATATTTTGCATTTAAAGGGCAATATTATGCAATCCTCATCAACACATTTTAGGCTTATTAATAAGAAATGTGCATTGTGCACAAGTAATACTCCAAATAAAGATTCATATTTTTATATCAGTAGGTCTCGAGTTATCTGTCAGTAATAGATTTGAACTATACTAAATGTATTTTAAGTATATAAGTTTTTTACTAGGGTAGGCTGCTGGTAGATTTCATCTGCTGATATGATAATCTCATGCTGGTCATCACATATGCCTTGTGTTTTTTGTGTTTTCATCAGATTTGTCTCCAGCAGCGCTGCAGTGCTCCTGTGGATCTATAGAGCAGACTCAGAAGAAGAAAACCCCGCCCCCTTCCAGGCCATGCCCCGCCCCACCCACACCGAGGCCACGCCCCACTCCCTCAGCCACACCCAGAGCACAGAAACCCCACGGTATTAAACACGTCATTCATATAAAAATTCATGATTTTTTTATTGCACTAATGCTCCTGTTTTGGGTTTGCAGCATGCATGTGTGTGTTTATGATGTTGTGATCTTGCATGAATATTTTGTGGTTTGCATATGGTGCAAAACAGACAGAGGAAGGAAGTGCGCACAGCTCAGACTGCTCATCTGCTTCCTGAATTCAGTTCTAAATTGCATCATTGAAGTTATATTTCATTCAGTCCTAATGCAAGTCATTCAATATGCTCTTAACAAACTCATACTGATTTGAGGCAGTTTATCCGCTCATGCACGTACACATCTTCTGGACTCTGTTGTGTGTGTGTGTGTATCTCGCCGTGTAACCGCAGCACTTTTCGCACGCTCATCTCTACTTCCTGTTCTCGGTTCAGGAAGCCGGCAGTTTCTCGGACAGCAGAAGTCTCCTCATCTTTCTTGTACTCTTAGCTGGTTTCTTTGGTGGATCTGGAGGATGAGTATGGAGGGAGAGTCTCTGTGCTGTGAGAGGAGGATGAGGAGCTGATCTGAGCGTCTTCTCTCTCTCTCTCTCTCAGTGCCCCGTAAGCCTGTGCACCTGCTCGGTCTCGTCCCTCCAGCGCCCCGCCGGCCCCTGCCCAGTCCCCCTCTGAGAGCCAGAGTCCCGTCTACAGGGCCCAGGTAAGATCTGAGCTTCGTGTGTGTGTCAGAACCTCGATCCGTACACGCTGTGTGAGCTGAGACTCGGATTCAAGATGTAACGTATGAAAATGTCTTACCAGAATGATCACGGCTATCAGTTTTATCACGGTACAATGTGATAATAAGTGACTATATGCATTTTATCTGCTCTATAAATAACCTTATCAGACTTGTGTAGAATCCACATCAGCTTGTTTTCATCAACCGTAAACCGGCTTGTAAATCCGGTCTGTTTAGTCCAGACAGAACCCACACACAGACTGAATGTGAATATAAGTCTCTGACAGCAGGGGGCGCTGGTGGAGCAGCAGAATTACAGCTGTTTACTGTAAACAACACTACTTTATTAGCTATTACATGAAGCGAAGATGCCACTGTACTACTGTTCTGTACATAAGTCAATATTGCACACTTGCACACAGAGATATAATACATATTACTGCTACACGTTAATGTTAATATTGCACGTCACTATATTGTCAGTATTGCCACTCGCACATACAGATGTACATAGTCTATATTTCTATATTCACAGTCTATTTCTTCTCCTGCAACATAGCTGTACTTTTTATTATTTCCATTTTATTTATGTGCATGTCTGTTTTTTATTTTTACATAATTTGCACTGTCTTGGCATTCAATGTGGACAGCAAAGAAAGAATTTCATTGTACAGGGAAACTGTGCACATGACAATAAACACTTTGAATCCTGAAGACAGTCACAACCTTCAGAGGTACATTCATATAATTAATAATTCATATAATCATTTTTATAACTCCCTTAGAAGTCTTAACTGAAGAAGGCCAGAATATCATAGAGGCTTCAGACTCGCGCGTGTAGCACAACACACAACTACTGTGCATTTTAATTAAAAATATATATATAAATGTTTTATGTTTGTTTGGTGGCACTTTACAGTCAGATTCTATGTAACAGTAGTTAAACATGTTAGTTTACATTAACAATGAAAAATACTTCTAAAAGCATGAATTAGTGTTAATTTTAACATTTACTAATACACTATTGAAATCAAAAGTTGTGTATTTTAATGTTATTTAATGAAGCTGAGCTAAAAAACTATATATATATGAAAAAGTGGTTGCATTTTATTTTAAGGTGTTACGTGTTACATGTACTGTTATAATAACAATAAATTATGCATAATTGCATGCAGCTAAACCCTAATCCAAACCCTAACCATATAGTAAGTACATGTAGTTAATTAATATTACTCAGTACTTAAATGCATAATTACACTGTAACAAGGACACCTTAAAATAAAGTGTAAAATAATAATAATAAAATGTTGTATGTTTGTTTGGTGGCACTTTACAGTAAGTTTCTATTTGTTAATAGTACTTAACTTATTTAACATTTAAAATAACAATGAAAAATACTTCTAAAAGCTTTCATAATTTCAATACATTATTAAAATCAAAATTTGTATCTTTTAATGATATTTAATGAACCCGAGTCAACATGAAGTAACAGAACATTTGTGAGTCACTGTTAGTTGACGTTAGTTAATGCATTAAGTAATGTTAACTGATTAGTTCTTTATCTGTAAGATCCTGGGTTTATATCGTGTTAAGACTGTGTCTTAAGAACTAACTATGAGTTTTAACTCTAAAAGCTTATGACTAATCTTGATGGCTAACTAAAGCTTATGCAATTGGTATTAAGATGCATTTCCATTGATCTGTTCACAAGGATGATGTTACATACAGGTGTAAATGAGTCCATTTTTGACCACTTTTGACCTTTTGACCTTTTCCAGAGGTATTAAAACGCATTGTTTTTGTAGTCTTGATGCTTCTGTGGCTGTTTGAACACATTCGACCGCATAAGACGCCGCTTGGCACCCACCGACCTCATATATGAGCATTATGGGATGTGTTTTAAGAGAGCACATCCAGCTTCACTGTGTTGTGCCAAAAACACAGACTATCATTGAAATTGTATTCGCTTGCTTTCCCACTCGCTCACAATCAATCTCATGATGAGTGTGATGATGGAGGGAAGCGTCTCAACAAAACCAGATGCATTTAAAATGCATGTTAGATGTGAACTGCTCGACTGTCTCTGAAAACACATCTCCACCAGTTTCACAAACAAGGCTTAAAGGGACAGTACACCCAAAAATGTAAATTCAGTCATCATTTACTCATCCTCAAGTAGTTCCAAACCTGTATGAATGTGTTTGTTCTGAACACAAAGGAAGATATTCTGAAGAATGAGGGAAACAGAGCAGTATTTGTCTCCTACTATGGAAGTCAATGGTGCCCCAAAACAGCCTGATTACAAACTTTCCTCAAAATATCTTCCTTTGTGTTCAGAACAAACACATTCATACAGGATTGGATCTACTTGAGGATGAGTAAATGATGACTGACTGTTCATTTTTGGGTGTACTGTCTCTTTAAGCCTAGTCCTAGACTAAAATGCATGTCTCGACTAAAAATAACTTGCACTGACATATCTTAAATCATATCAGTACCGTTGTTTTGTCTCGAGATGCACTCCAGTAATGTTGATCTCTAAGGCATTTTTATGAAAGCTGCACTGAAAAAATGATTCATTGAATTTACTAAAAAAAATTTAAGGTAAGTTTTTGCAATCAATTTATTTTAGCTACATTTAAATAAACAAATTTAGTTGACTGACTTTCAACATTTTTTTTATTTAAATGTAGCTAAAATAAATTGTTTGCAACCACTTACCTTAAAGTGTGCTTAAATATCCTAATTTAACCAACGCCTACACTCTTCACAATAAAGGTGCTTCATGATGCCATAGAAGAACCTTTTTGTCTAAATGGTTGCATAAAGAACCTTTAACATCTGAAGAACCTAATCAGCTTCTTTGTGGTTCTTCTGTGGTTCTTCACAAATGGTTCTTCTATGGCATCGCTGTGAAGAACCTGTTAAGCAGCTTTATTTTTAAGAGTGTAGTCCTAAGCTCTGTCTATGAAGCCAGGCTCCAGGTGTAAACAGCCACTTATTTCACACATTTGACCAAACTGCTTTTACATTTTTAGACCATTATTGTGTCTTTATCTTGTAAGGTTTCCGATTGTGGGCCTCCAGCGGAGGAGCGACCTCCATTGGGGAGCCAACATGGATTCTCCAGCGTCTCGAGACGCCAGCGATCATCCTCAGCTCAGCGAGACGCCAGCGGCAGATGATGCACTTTCATTCAAAGCATGTGAAATCTCTGAGCTTTTGAGACTGTCCAGCTTAAACTCCTTCCAGACGGACTCTGAGATTACAGAGGAACTCAAGAAAGAGCGTCAGAAACACTGCAGCAGTGGTTTGGAGAGCAATCGCAGCGACTCGGACGGCGAGCGTCACGAGGGGAGCAGCAAACACGCAGACGCCGAGGAGGAAAGGTCACAGGGTCACGAGGGGACGGAGGCCAGCGGGAAGATCCCCAACCGGGACAGCGGCATCGACAGTCCGTCCTGCGGAGCGGAGACAGAGGGCTTCCCCAGCGAGGACCGCATCGAGGAGGAGGCCACAGAGACCCCCGGCGGAGACAAGCGGGACTCCACGCAGGACGAGGACAGCGACCTGGACGAGGGGAGCGGCGAGGACCCCGAGAGCCTGGAGATCAAGGTGAGAGCGCAGACGTGTGTTTGGGAGAGGTGCACATGATATTAGCACCATAGACATGACGTCTGAGCTTGTGGGGCCAAACCAAGCCGGTCAATTTGCACAGTCACACTTGTAAATACATTTGAGCATTTCTGTAGTAAACATACAAATTCACACTCATTTAAGTGGTTTTACTATGAAGTGAGGTTGCCGTGCAGTGTTGCCAACTGAGCAATTTTGTTGCTAAATTTAGCAACTTTTCAGACTACCCTAGCAACTATGTTTTCCAAAAGCACCTAGCAACAAATTTGGCAATTTTTTTAATGTATTTGGCAACTTTTAGCAACTTTTGATAAGTGACTCAGACAATAAAAAGACACATTTTCCATCCAAATTACACAAAAAGAGGAAAACAAAGATGCCTAGCACTACACACATCACATGAACTGATTTAGCTGCTATTTGCAATTGTTCAATTTAATAATAATAATTGAATAATTGTTTATTTATGATACACTGTGTTAGTAGCTTGTACCTGTGATTGTTGATCAGTTAGTACACCGTAAGAAAAATGGAAAAGATACTAGTTATTATCCATCATAACCCTGTAACCTGAAAACACAATGTTTAATTTAAAATGCAGGTAAAAATAAAACAATATGGAAAATTATTTCATATTAACATAGTAGATTGTACCCTATTTTTACACACTTTTCTTAGTGTAGCACACTAACTAACTACTAATACACTGCTTAAAGCATACTTGTTGAAATGTGTAGTATTACTAGTTAAGCTACTTTAAAAAAAAAAACTTATTGTAAGCATTCAAAAATGTGTAAGTGTTTAATAATTCAATGCATTTAAAAATAGTTATATTTTAATATTATATTTTGCATATTATTTTACAAACAAATCTAAATTAAATTATATAAAATATAGTTTTTTGCTGAGATTTGATCTTTTAGCAACAAATCGACCTTCCTTTAGCAACTTTCTATGAAAATTAGTTGCCATGGTAACCAGATACAGTGCACATGAATTACTTGTAAAGGCTACGCTGTCTATTTTTGCTGCGCTTGCAACAAACACGTCAAATATAATGCACTATAAACATGTTTGTCAACGCAATCGCAAAGTAGACTTGAACCACCCACTGCTTTAAAACAGATGAAGCCGTTTATATTCTCAAATCTATGTCTAGGTCTTGTTCTGTGTGCATTAAATCACATTTGGACGTAAATAGTCCTTTTCCGGACATGAATGTAAAACACTGTGCTTCTGCTTCTTATGGATCACGTTTGTGAGGTTGTCTGGAGTTATCAAGCATCGGCATCTTCATCTGACGTTATTTTGGTTAGGTCCAGATTCCTCTGCAGTTGTAAAAAATGCTAAAAATATCCATTCTCGCCGTGCAACAGGCAAGCAGTATATAACATAGGCTATTATAAGCCAAAATGCAGATTTGTCACGCAACAACTTCTTGCAAATGAGATTGGAGAAACCATTAGTTTGATTTTATTTAATAATTTATATGCAAAATAACAATGATTAAAATAACTATGTGCATATTTACTTTTTGAGTTGAAAACATTATTAGTTACCAAATCTTGCAATGTTAGAGAAGGCCAGGCCTATGGTTAGCATGTAAAATAAGTGTTGCACATAAACCTACTGGGTTACAGTGACGGTTAGAGATCTTCACAATGACTAGGATCTGTTTCTCAGTACTTAAGTCATGCTTTCAGCATCTGTGTGGCTGAACTGTGCAGCGTTTATCATTGCTTTCACACTTAATACATTCAATGACATCTTTCAAATCACATGAAGTCATTTCTCACTTAAAAACACACCAAAACTGAGTGGAAATACAGGTTAATTTATTTATTTATTTAACCTTTATTTAACCATGCACTGAAAAAAACAAGTAAGTTTTTATTTTGCAAGTTTTTGCATGCATACATTTTAAGTATTGAATTAAGTAAAATCTACTTAACTAAGAAAATAAGTAAATTTAACATGGCCAGAGTTTGATGAGTAATTTCTACTTAATTATTTTAAGTTAAATCAGCTTAAATCACTCAGTCACGTATATAAACTTTACTCAAACAATGAAGCACTGAATAAAACCATGCTATTACAGCACGTGGTTCACTTATACACATATAAATAAACAAGTAGATAGCTCGTTAAGATAATATGTCCACTCAATAGAATTATTACCCAAATGAACAGAGACCTCAATACTTGGTACACCATACACAATGACCGTAACCATCAGTGGTTATTGTTTGAGTATGAATGGGTCATTTTGAGTATAAAATCAACTCCATATGTCACAAAACAATAAGTTACTA
>CM049851.1:30823088-30829919 GCA_027422415.1 Schizothorax lantsangensis
AGAGAAGCATTTTTTGCAGTGTTAGTCACTCTGTGAGTGTGTAAGTGGTAAAACACTGGTGCATTCTGTCATTCGAAGGAAGTTAGAGTTTGTTACCAGGCGTGTGGCATTTCTAAACAAGGGTTTTTGTCTTTTTTTAGTTTGACTGAAACCGATGTGCCTTCCTGTCTTGCTCTCTCTCTCTCTCTCTCTCTCAGTCACAGAAGCTGTTGAACATCGCTAAAGAGTTGCTGCAGACAGAAGAAGCGTATGTCAAAAGACTCAACCTGCTGGACCAGGTAACACACACACACACACTCACTCTCTCACACACACTCACACACACACACACACACACACACACACACACACTCTCTCTCTCTCTCTCACACACACACAGATCACTAGTCCTCCGTTTCCCCTTTCGTCTGCATTCAGAGTTTCTGGTTATTCACATTGAAATGAGGTGTTTTGTGTTCACACAGCTTCTTGTTTCTGACACTTCCTCTTAGTTTATTTCCTCTACTATCAATGATTTTTGATTCCTTGGGGCAGAATGTCATCTAGGCCGTGTGTAAACCCACGACAAGCTTTCAGACCACACTGTCATGTGTTTGAGAATCATTAAACACGTGGTGGGAAACGCATGCTGCTTGTTTTTCTTGTGCTCAACTCCATTTGAGCTGTAAATGAAAGTGATGCAGCAAGACCAACGTCCTTCTCATCTAAAAAAGGCCTAACGAGAAATAATTACTGCAATTATTTACTTTTATTTGATTTATTCATCTTATTTAATCAACTGATTATGATATGCAACTGCATAGCAACACCCTATCAACCACCCTGGGTACCTTAGCAACTGCATAGCAACACCCTAGCAACACACCCCAAGTAACAACCCTAGCAACCACCTTCCCCGGGTACCCTAGCAACGCATAGAAAAACTTTAGCAACCACTCTCTGGGACATTAAGTCAACCGCATAGCAACACCCCCAAGTACCCTAGCAACCAACCTTGGTACCACTAGCAAGCATAGAAAAACTTGCACCCCATCTGGGGTTAACCCCCGGGTAACCTAGCAACCACCCACCTACAACGCATGAAAATAGCAACCACTCTTAGGACAAAATAGCACCCCTGGTACCCTTAGCAACCACATAGCATAACAACCATACACCCAACTAACAGCAAGCAACACACCACAAACACCCCGTAGCGACACCACATAGTCACCAACGCCAACCGCATACGCTAGCAACACCACCCTACGGCAAACGGCACCGCTTTAGCAACCCACCTAAACAGCACCACCCCCGCCAGTACCCAAGGGCTAGCAACCACCCCACCCTACCGCATAGAAAAACTTTAGCAAACCACTCTGGGTACCTTAGCAACCGCCATAGCAACACCCCAAGTACCCTGCAACCAACCTGGGTACCCTAGCAACCGCATAGAAAAACTTTAGCAACCACCTGGGGACATTAACAACCGCATAGCAACACCCTAGCAACCACCCCCCGGGTAACCTAGCAACCGCATAGCAACACCCTAGCAACCACCCCGGTTACCTTAGCAAGGGCTTAGCAACCCCCCGAGTACCCTAGCAACCAACCGAGACCCTAGAACCGCATAGCAACAACCATAGCAACCACCCCAGGTACCTTAGCAAGGAAACTGTCAAACTGTAAAAATCCTTAGCTCTTCCCAAGTTAAAACAAGTAAATATAAGCATAACATACCATGGACTTGTTATTAGCATTTTAAGTGCGAAATCAGGATGTCGATGTGAAACGGAGGGGTCTTGTATCACGTTATACCCCCTTATTACGTGGTAACTCATACATAAGTCAATAAATTGGACACAAAATATTGATTTGAGTGGAAATTTATTAGCTCATTAAATGCAAAGGCTTTGAGCCCAGACGAATGAACCCGTTTTAAACTATATGGGCATTTAAGGGAAAATGTATAGTCATGCCACTTATTATTATTATTATTATTATTATTATTTTGTTTATAAATTATATAATCATATGGACATGATTGATTTTCCATGAATGACTTATAATATTGATTTCAGAAAGAAAGCATTTCAAAATCTTACCTGTTTATTATGTATTAGCAGTCAAAACACGTCAACAACATTACCACAGACCTGCTATTAATACTGAAGCCGTCTGGTTTCATTTTACAGTAAATACAGTCGAAAACTGAGGTGCATTTGTATGAAACGAGAGAGCGCAGAAAGTGCTCATAAAAGGAACAAACGACTCTCCAGAGGCGTCCCAGATGGGGTCGAGTTTCATTCTTCTGAGAGCTTTAGAAAATGTTTCAGCTCCATAGGTTCATAGTGAATGGTGACAAAACTCGAAGCTCCAAGAAAACTGTTTTCTGAAGCGTTTCAATTAGACTGAAATCTTACTAATGTTACGTGATTTGTCTCTATCCTGAGTATAGATTGCTAACAGTAACCCCTGTATCATTGTGCGTGTGTGTGGTGTGTGTGTCCAGGTGTTTTGTGCTCGTCTGACGGAGGCTGGCATCCTGCTGAGGTCATCACAGGAATCTTCTCCAACATCTCCAGCATCTACCTCTTTCACACACCAGTTCCTGCTGCCTGAACTACAGACACGCATCACACAGGAGTGGTGAGCACACACACACACACACACACACCACACACACACACACACACACCACACACACACAGACAGACACAGACAGACACACACAGACACACAGACACAGACAGACCAGACACACACACACACACCACACACACACACACACAGACACACAGACAGACACAGACACAGACACACACATGCATGCACACTCACACACACAGCACACACTCACACACACCATCTCACACAGACAGACACACACACAGTCACACTCACACACACACACACACTCTCAGCACACTCTCACCACACCACTCACGCGCACACACTCACGCACACACACACTCACGCACACACACGCACACACACACACTCTCACACTCTCTCACACAGACACACACAGACACACACACTCACACACACACATGCACTCAGACACTCACGCACACACACACACCACACACACACACACACACTCGCACACACACATCACACACACACACACAGACACACACACACACACACTCACACACACAGACGCACACTCTCACGCACACGCTCACACACACTCACGCACGCACACTCACGCACACACTCTCACACGCACACACACGCACAACACACTCACACACACACTCTCTCACACACACACACACACACACCACACTCACACACACACACTCACAATGCAGACACACGCACGCACACACACACACACACATCCACACACACTCACACACAGCACACAACACACACACACACTCACTCACGCACACACACACGCACACACCTCACACACAGACGCCACACGCACACACACACACACACACACACACACTCACACACGCACACGCACACACTCACACTCACACACGCACACACACAGCACACACACACACTCACACACACACACACACACACACACATGCACCACACGCACACACACCACACACACACACACACACATCACACACACACAACACACACACTCTCACACACACAACACGCGCACACACACACACACACACACACAACACACACACACACGCACACATGCACACACACACTCACACACACACACACAACACCACACACACTCACACACACATCAACACCACACCCACACACACACACACACACTCACTCACACACACACAGACTCACACACCACACAGACGCACACACACACACACACACCACACACAACCATAATAATTTTATGAAAACATGATTATCGTTCAGGCAAAAAAATTAAATGTAAAATACTAATTAAATGTTTTATGTTTAATGAATGAATGATTAAATAAGTTTCTTCTGATCACCAAAGCTGCATTTATTGGATCAAAAATTACAGTAAAAACAGTAATATAGTGAAATATTGTTACAATTTAAAATAACTATGTTCCTGAAATAATGACTGTCACGAGCTGATTCTTTTATTAATAGTTTCAGAAATACGGGTTACCGTTTGAATCGTCCTCAAACACTGCATTTGTAAAAGTTACAGCATGAGCAAAGAGAGATATAGAAATATAGCCAATGAATGAGGATTTTACTGTCATAAGAGTTCCTCTTCTACTCACTTGGACACCTACACCAGCGGCGGTCATGCCACCCAGATCGACTACTGGATGATCGGGCGGCGAGACCTGAAGCTGGTGAGAAACACCGAAGTGATCCCGTATGATAGCGTTGCACCTCAACACCGTCTCCTGGTAATGGACATGAGACTCGACCCTGTGTCAGACAAGGAAGCCAGTGACCAGACTGAATGCTGAATTAAGTGGTGGAAAATGAAGGCGCAGAGGGGCGACCTGGCAGCTGTGCTGGCCGAGTTTGCAGTGAACCCTGAACAACCGTTGGAAAGCCATGTGGAATGAGCCGTGGCCCAGATCCATCACGCGGGTGCAAGAACTTTGGGGAAGACCAAAAGCCAGGCCGAAAATATATCGACAAGCAAACCTGGTGGTGGAATGAAGAAGTGCAAAAGGCGATTATTAGAGAGAAAAAGTCAGCGTACAAGACCTGGAGGACCACGCAGCTCGATATCGACTGGGAACGATACGGTCGCTGAAGTCCTGCTAAAAATAAACAATAGAAGCCCAATAGAAACCATCACAGAAATTCCAATGGTTTCCATTAAAATACCATTATAAACCATTAGCTTTTTCCAGTGAAACCATTACAAAATCCTTTTTGTAGTGTGTTTTGGCCATTTTTCATTCTGGATTTAACTTCCCACCAATAGAATCCATCACATACCAGTAGACACCATTATAGTTTCCATTAAAACCAATACAATTCCCTTATAACCATTAAATCCATTAGATTTTCTATTGTGTTTTGGGCAGGATTCTATTGTTTTTTTCAGATCGGCATGGAAAACGGGCAGTGGTACTGTGAAGAGTCGCCATTTACCAGGACTTGTATGACCAACTGGACACGCCAGGAGGAGTAAATAACATCTACAGCCTTGCCAAGTCTCGCCACTGCTCCACTCAAGACATCGGCCATGTCATGCAAGTCAAGGGAGCTACACCAAGTCCTCCGAGACCCGCAATCCATCCTTCATCGATGGTCAGAGTATTTCTCTGGCATCTGCAATGAAGAGTTCCCGCACCCGCCAATTCCAAGCCCTCCACCCACCCTTGGCCCAGTCCCTCGGATCCCTTCGAAGGGAGTAGGGCATAGGGATGCTCACTTCCGTTTGGAATTCGCCCATAGAGTTCAGCGTTTTATACTGCAGTGTTTGACCGCAGAATCATGTGACCGATCAGAATCCAGTGTTGCAGAGAATGATTGATGAATATAGACAGATTTCAGATGGATGATGAGTGAGTGTGTGTGTGTGTGTGTGTGTGACAGGAGCTGTAATCCACGCATAGGGGACATCCTGCAGAAGCTGGCCCCGTTCCTGAAGATGTACGGCGAGTATGTGAAGAACTTCGATCGTGCCATGGAGCTGGTGAGCACCTGGACGCAGCGCTCCGCTCAGTTCAAGAGCGTGGTCCAGAACATACAGGTCAGAGACGTCACATGATGTGTGTGATGTGCAGTGTTGGGGGAACACATTACAAGTTACGCGAGTGAAGTAATCAGATTACTTTAAGTAACTAGTAAAGTAATGCATTATGTTCTAATTTAGAAGGAAATATCTGAGTTACTGGTTCAAATAAGTAACAGTTACTTTGTTTCTGATGTATTGAGTGACAGCTCTGGTGTTGCCATGGTGATGTATTGAGTGACAGCTCTGGTGTTGCCATGGTGACAGAAATCAGAGCGTTGTGTGTGAACATGATCTTACTGTAGTTCTAGACTAAATATCAACATGTGTTTACTCATCTCACCTGCACAAAAACACATTGTGTTCCTCACAATCAATAAAAACAGTCAAATGCAAACTCAGAATATTATACAAACCTGCAATAGTTAAATAAGACAAATATCATTTATGTATTTAATCTCATTTTAATCCCCGTCTTTGCTGCTGACCTTCGATGATCCAATTCAACCATACTAATAATCAAAAATGACACATTTGTGTTTGATTTTAGTTATTGCTGAATAGTGTTGAACTTTCTTCTCCTGCGTCATATTCTTCATGTGATTAGTTTGAGCGGCGCCCTCTACTGTACAGATGTGAATCTACATCTCCTTCAGTCTGAGACGGATTCACTTCACTTTTAGTGTGAAAGGGCTTTTACATTTGTAAAAGAAGAACTTTTTATATGTGTGTGTGTGTGTGTGTGTGTGTACTGATGTGTGTGTGTGTTGTGTGTGTTGTGTGTGTGAGAGCAGAGAAGCAGGAGGTGTGTGGGACCCTGACGCTGCAGCATCACATGCTGGAGCCGGTGCAGAGGATCCGCGCTATGAGCTCTTACTGAAGGACTATCTGAAGAAGCTGTCCTCCGGAGCTGCAGACCGCAGAGACGCACAGAGTGAGCTACAACACACTTACTTACATTTACAGTTAATATACTTATACATTAATATATGCCATTCAATGTCGTATGATACACTGATTTATTTTTGGTCACAACACGGTGGAAAGTCTAAAATCCTGATGATAATAATAAGAGGTAATACTAATAATTGAAATATAGGTACATTTTTATTGATCTGTTTTTGTTTAATATATTTCGATTTATTAATATAAATTATTATATAAAATAATATCACAAATTAGATTTCTCAAAAGCAGTCATAAGTAACACAGGTATATTG
>CM049851.1:30840019-30865019 GCA_027422415.1 Schizothorax lantsangensis
TTTTATTTGATTTATTCATCTTATTTAATCAACTGATTATGATATGCAACTGCATAGCAACATCCTAGCAACCACCCTGGGTACCTTAGCAACTGCATAGCAACACCCTAGCAACCACCCCGGGTAACCTAACAACCGCATAGCAACACCTTAGGAATCATCCCGGGTACCCTAGCAACCACATAGAAAAACTTTAGCAACCACTCTGGGTACCTTAGCAACCGCATAGCAACACCCCAAGTACCCTAGCAACCAACCTTGGTACCCTAGCAACCGCATAGAAAAACTTTAGCAACCACTCTGGGGACATTAACAACCGCATAGCAACACCCTAGCAACCACCCCGGGTAACCTAGCAACCGCATAGCAACACCTTAGGAATCACCCCGGGTACCTTAGCAACCACATAGCAACACCCTAGCAACCACCCCGGTTACCTTAGCAAGGGCTTAGCAACCAAGTACCCTAGCCCGAGTACCCTAGCAACCGCATAGAAAAACTTTAGCAACCACTCTGGGTACCTTAGCAACCGCATAGCAACACCCCAAGTACCCTAGCAACCAACCTGGGTACCCTAGCAACCGCATAGAAAAACTTTAGCAACCACTCTGGGGACATTAACAACCGCATAGCAACACCCTAGCAACCACCCCGGGTAACCTAGCAACCGCATAGCAACACCCTAGCAACCACCCCGGTTACCTTAGCAAGGGCTTAGCAACCACCCCAAGTACCCTAGCAACCAACCCGAGTACCCTAGCAACCGCATAGCAACACCCTAGCAACCACCCCAGGTACCTTAGCAAGGAAATCAACTGTAAAAATCCTTCTTCCAGCTAAATGACAAGTAAAATAGCCGGTTGTTATTGCAAAATATCAGGATGTCGATGTGAAACGGAGGGGTCTTGTATCACGTTATACCCCTTATTACGTGGCTACTCACTACATAAGTCAATAATTAGACACAAAATATTGATTTGAGTGGAAATTTATTAGCTCATTAAATGCAAAGGCTTTGAGCCCAGACGAATGAACCCGTTTAAACTATATGGGCATTTAAGGGAAAATGTATAGTCATGCCACTTATTATTATTATTATTATTATTATTATTATTGTTATAATTATTAATCATATGGACATGATTGATTTTCCATGAATGACTTATAATATTGATTTCAGAAGAAAGCATTTCAAAATCTTACCTGTTTATTATGTATTAGCAGTCAAACACGTCAACAACATTACCACAGACCTGCTATTAATACTGAAGCCGTCTGGTTTCATTTTACAGTAAATACAGTCGAAAACTCAGGTGCATTTGTATGAAACGAGAGAGCGCAGAAAGTGCTCATAAAAGGAACAAACGACTCTCCAGAGGCGTCCCAGATGGGGTCGAGTTTCTTTCTTCTGCAGAGCTTTAGAAAATGTTTCAGCTCCATAGGTTCATATAGTGAATGGTGACCAAAACCTCGAAGCTCCAAGAAAACTGTTTTCTGAAGCGTTTCAATTAGACTGAAATCTTACTAATGTTACGTGATTTGTCTCTATCCTGAGCTATAGATTGCTAACAGTAACCCCTGTATCATTGTGCGTGTGTGTGTGTGTGTGTCCAGGTGTTTTGTGCTCGTCTGACGGAGGCTGGCATCCCTGCTGAGGTTATCACAGGAATCTTCTCCAACATCTCCAGCATCTACCTCTTTCACCACCAGTTCCTGCTGCCTGAACTACAGACACGCATCACACAGGAGTGGTGAGCACACACACACACACACACACACACACACAGACACACACACACACACACACACACACACACAGCAGACAGACACACACAGACACAGACACACACAGACATACACATACAGACACACACACACACACACACACACACACACACACACACACACCACACACACACACATGCACACTCACACACACAGACACACACACACACATACACATACACACACACACACAGTCACACTCACACACACACACACACTCTCACGCACACTCTCACGCACACACTCACGCACACACTCACTCACACTCACTCACGCACACACACACGCACACACTCACACTCACACTCACACTCTCTCACACACACACTCACACACACACACACACTCACACACACACACACTCACACACACAGACGCACACGCACACATTCACACACACACACTCACACTCACACACACGCACACACACACTCACACACACACACACACGCACACACACACACACACTCACACACACGCACACGCACACACACACACACACACACTCACACACGCACACGCACACACTCACACTCACACACGCACACACACACACACACACACACTCACACACACACACACACACACACTCACACGCACACACACGCACACACACACACACACACACACACACACTCACACACACACACACACACACACACTCACACACACACACACACACACACACACACACACACACACACTCACACACACACACACGCACACACACACACACACACACACACTCACACACACACACACACACTCACATGCACACACACACTCACACACACACACACACACACACACTCACACACACACACACGCACACACACACACACACACACTCACACACACACACACACTCACACACACACAGACGCACACACACACACACACACACACACACACACACACAACATAATATTTTATGAAAACATGATTATCGTTCAGGCAAAAAAATTAAATGTAAAATAGTAATTAAATGTTTTATTTTAATGAATGAATTGATTAAATAAGTTTCTTCTGATCACCAAAGCTGCATTTATTGGATCAAAAATACAGTAAAAACAGTAATATAGTGAAATATTGTTACAATTTAAAATAACTATGTTCCTGAAATGAATGACTGTCACGAGCTGATTCTTTTATTAATAGTTCAGAAATACGGGTTACCGGTTTGAATCGGTCTCAAACACTGCCTTTGTAAAAGTTACAGCATGAGCAAAGAGAGATATAGAAATATAGCCAATGAATGAGGATTTTACTGTCATAAGAGTTCCTCTTCCACTCACTTGGCCACCTACACCAGTGGCGGTCATGCCACCCAGATCGACTACTGGATGATCCGGCGGCGAGACCTGAAGCTGGTGAGAAACACCGAAGTGATCCCGTATGATAGCGTTGCACCTCAACACCGTCTCCTGGTAATGGACATGAGACTCGACCCACTGTGTCAGACAAGGAAGCCAGTGACCGGACCTGAGCGAATTAAGTGGTGGAAAATGAAGGCGCAGAGGGGCGACCTGGCAGCTGTGCTGGCCGAGTTTGCAGTGAACCCTGAACAACCGTTGGAAGCCATGTGGAATGAGGCCGTGGCCCAGATCCATCAAGCGGGTGCAAGAACTTTGGGGAAGACCAAGCCAGGCCGAAAATATATCGACAAGCAAACCTGGTGGTGGAATGAAGAAGTGCAAAAGGCGATTAGAGAGAAAAAGTCAGCGTACAAGACCTGGAGGACCACGCGGCTCGATATCGACTGGGAACGATACCGGTCGCTGAAGTCCTGCTAAAAAAAACAATAGAAGCCCAATAGAAACCATCACAGAAATTCCAATGGTTTCCATTAAAATACCATTATAAACCATTAGCTTTTTCCAGTGAAACCATTACAAAATCCTTTTTGTAGTGTGTTTTGGCCATTTTTCCAATAGGATTTAACATCCCACCAATAGAATCCATCACATACCAGTAGACACCATTATAGTTTCCATTAAAACCAATACAATTCCCATTATAACCATTAAATCCATTAGATTTTCTATTGTGTTTTGGGCAGGATTCTATTGTTTTTTTCAGATCGGCATGGAAACGGGCAGTGGCTACTGTGAAGAGTCGCCATTACCAGGACTTGTATGACCAACTGGACACGCCAGGAGGAGTAAATAACATCTACAGCCTTGCCAAGTCTCGCCACTGCTCCACTCAAGACATCGGCCATGTCATGCAAGTCAAGGGAGCTGACAACCAAGTCCTCCGAGACCCGCCATCCATCCTTCATCGATGGTCAGAGTATTTCTCTGGCATCTGCAATGAAGAGTTCCCGCACCCGCCAATTCCAAGCCCTCCACCCACCCTTGGCCCAGTCCCTCGGATCCCTTCGAAGGGAGTAGGGCATAGGGATGCTCACTTCCGTTTGGAATTCGCCCATAGAGTTCAGCGTTTTATACTGCAGTGTTTGACCGCAGAATCATGTGACCGATCAGAATCCAGTGTTGCAGAGAATGATTGATGAATATAGACAGATTTCAGATGGATGATGAGTGAGACTAAATATCAACATGATCTTACTGTGTGACTAATATCAACATGATCTTACTGTGTGACTAAATATGATCTTACTGTGTGACTAAATATCAACAGATCTTACTGAGCTGACTAAATATAATCCACGCATAGGGGACATCCTGCAGAAGCTGGCCCCGACTAATATCAACACGATCCTGAAGATGTACGGACTAAATATCAACGATCTTAGTATGACTAAATATGAAGAACTTCGATCGTGACTAAATATCAACACCATGGAGCTGGTGAGCACCTGGACGCAGCGCTCCGCTCAGTTCAAGAGCGTGGTCCAGAACATACAGGTCAGAGACGTCACTTATGATGTGTGTGATGACTAAATATGCAGTGTTGATCTTACTGGGGAACACATTACAAAGTTACGCTAGACTAAATATCAACAGTGAAGACTAAATATAATCAGATTACTTTAAGTAACTAGACTAAATATAAAGTAATGACTAAATATCAACACATTATGTTCTAATTTAGAAGCTCTAGACTAAATATCAACAAATATCTGACTAAATTCAACAGTTACTGGACTAAATTCAAATAAGACTAAATATATCTTACTGTAGTTACTTTGTTTCTGATGACTAAATATATTGAGTGACTAAATATCACAGATCTCTGGTGACTAAATTCAACACGCCAGCTCTGACTAAATATCCACACGTGAGCTCTGACTAAATATCAACATATTGAGTGACTAAATATCAACAGCTCTGGTGTTGCCATGGATCTTACTGACAGACTAAATATCAACAATCAGAGCGACTAAATTCAACACGATCTTACTGTGTGACTAAATATCAACATGAACATGATCTTACTGTAGTTCTAGACTAAATATCAACATGACTAAATATCAACATGTTTACTCATCTCACCTGCACAAAAACACATTGTGTTCCTCACAATCAATAAAAACAGTCAAATGCAAACTCAGAATATTATACAAACCTGCAATAGTTAAATAAGACAAATATCATTTATGTATTTAATCTCATTTTAATCCCCGTCTTTGCTGCTGACCTTCGATGATCCAATTCAACCATACTAATAATCAAAAATGACACATTTGTGTTTGATTTTAGTTATTGCTGATTAGTGTTGAACTTTCTTCTCCTGCGTCATATTCTTCATGTGATTAGTTTGAGCGGCGCCCTCTACTGATTCACTTACTTTTAGTGTGAAAGAGATGTGAATCTACAAGTCTACACTTACTGATGTGTGTGTACTGATGTGTGTGTGTACTGATGTGTGTGTGTGTGTGTTACATGTGTGTGTGTGTGTGTGTACTGATGTGTGTGTGTGTACTGATGTGTGTGTGTGTACTGATGTGTGTGTACTGATGTGTGTGTGTGTGTACTGATGTGTGTGTGTGTGTGTACTGATGTGTTGTGTGTGTGTACTGATGTGTGTGTGTGTGTGTACTGATGTGTGTGTGTGTACTGATGTGTGTGTGTGTGTACTGATGTGTGTGTGTGTGTACTGATGTGTGTGTGTGTACTGATGTGTGTGTGTGTACTGATGTGTGTGTGTGTACTGATGTGTGTGTGTGTGTGTGTGTGTGTGTGTGTGTGTGTGTACTGATGTGTGTGTGTGTTGTGTGTGTGTGTGTGTGTACTGATGTGTGTGTGTGTGTACTGATGTGTATGTGTGTGTGTGTGTGTGTGTGTGTGTACTGATGTGTGTGTGTGTTTGTGTGTGTGTACTGATGTGTGTGTGTGTGTGTGTGTGTGAGAGCAGAAGCAGGAGGTGTGTGGGAACCTGACGCTGCAGCATCACATGCTGGAGCCGGTGCAGAGGATCCCGCGCTATGAGCTCTTACTGAAGGACTATCTGAAGAAGCTGTCCTCCGGAGCTGCAGACCGCAGAGATGCACAGAGTGAGCTCACAACACACTTACTTACATTTACAGTTAATATACTTATACATTAATATATGCCATTCAATGTCGTATGATACACTGATTTATTTTTGGTCATAACTAAAAAAGTCTAAAAAAAAAAGTCTAAAATCCTGATGATAATAATAAGAGGTAATACTAATAATAGAAATATAGGTACATTTTTATTGATCTGTTTGTTTAATATATTTCGATTTATTAATATAAATTATTATATAAATAATATCACAAATTAGATTTCTCAAAAGCAGTCATAAGTAACACAGGTATATTTGTAGCAATAGCCAACAATACATTGTATGGGTCAAAATTATACATTTTTCTTTTATGCCAAAAATCATTAGGATATTAAGATCATGTTCCATGAAGATATTTAGTAAATTTCCTACCATAAATATATCAAAACTTAATTTTTGATTAGTAATATGCATTGCTAAGAACTTCATTTGAACAACTTTAAAGGTGATTTTCTCAATATTTAGATTTTTTTGCACCCTCAGATTCCAGATTTACAAATATTGTCCTATCATAACAAACCATACATCAATGGAAAGATTATTAATTCAGCTTTCAGATGATCTCAATTTCCAAAAATTGACACTTATGACTGGTTTTGTGGTCCAGGGTCTTATTTATAGGCTATATGCTTACATTTTATCGACCTATCTTATCAACATCCTCTGACATTTAATAATTACATTATATATTTGTTGAATTAAGCCTGTTATTCCTACCATATCTACTATATTTGTGTCTGTTTTTGTGCACCACGGGGAGTTTTGAGAGATGCATGTGTTGTTTAGTGATGGTGTGTTTAACTGGTTGTTTGTTGTGTGTGTGTGTGTGTGTGTGTGTGTGTGTCAGATGCTCTGGAGCTGATCTCCACCGCAGCAAACCACTCCAACGCTGCCATCAGGAAAATGGTTAGAGTCGTATTCATCTGTTCCTCGTCTCTTCCGTCTGTGTCAGACAGGATATGCTGTTTCTATTTCCTGTCTGTGTGAGCGAGAAGGCTGTTCTGGGTGAAAGCGCTCTATATCACTCTCACTTCTCTATCTGCCTCTTTCTAATACTGTCATGCAGGTCACAGTACTTTTCATTGAATGAGTTTGTGAATGCAAACCGTTATAAATCCTGTGTGTGTGTGTGTCTCTGTGTGTGTGTGTGTGTGTGTGTGTGTGTGTGTGTGTGTGTGTGTCTGTGTGTGTGTCTCTGTGTGTGTGTGTGTCTGTGTGTGTGTGTGTCTCTGTGTGTGTGTGTGTGTGTGTGTGTGTGTGTGTGTGTGTGTGTGTGTCTCTCTGTGTGTGTCTGTGTGTGTGTGTGTGTCTCTGTGTGTGTGTGTGTGTGTCTGTGTGTCTCTGTGTGTCTCAGGGTGTGTGTGTGTCTCTGTGTGTGTGTGTGTGTGTGTGTGTGTGTGTGTGTGTGTGTGTGTGTGTGTCTGTCTCTGTGTGTGTGTGTGTGTGTGTGTGTGTGTGTGTCTGTGTGTGTCTGTGTGTGTGTGTGTGTGTGTGTGTGTGTCTGTGTGTGTGTGTGTGTGTGTGTGTGTGTGTGTGTGTGTGTGTGTGTGTGTGTGTGTGTGTGTCTCTGTCTGTGTGTGTGTGTGTGTGTGTGTGTGTCTGTGTGTGTCTGTGTGTGTGTGTGTGTGTGTGTGTCTGTCTGTGTGTGTGTGTGTCTGTGTGTGTCTGTGTGTGTGTGTGTGTGTGTGTCTGTCGTGTGTGTGTGTGTGTGTCTCTGTGTGTGTGTGTCTGTCTGTGTGTGTGTGTGTGTGTGTCTCTGTGTGTGTGTGTGTGTGTGTGTGTGTGTGTGTGTGTGTGTCTCTGTGTGTGTGTGTGTGTGTGTGTGTGTGTGTGTGTGTGTGTGTGTGTGTGTCTGTGTGTGTGTACGCAGGAGAAGATGCACAAGCTGTTGGAGGTGTATGAGAAGTTGGGTGGAGAGGAGGACATCGTTAATCCAGCTAATGAGTTCATTAAAGAAGGCCACTTGAAGAAGATGTCTGCTAAGAACGGCACGGCTCAGGACCGATACCTCTATCTGGTGTGTGTCTGTTTGATTAAGCAGTTTATCTGTAGTTCAAAAGTGTTCTTGCATCAAGGGTTATCATGACTTGTGACTTGAAAATGAAATTCTCATCATTTACTCATTTAATGTTGTTTTGAACACAAAAGGAGATGTTTAGAAGAATGTTCATGCTGCTCTTTTCCTCATTTGACAGAATCAACAACAAAAAAAGTGTCCCAAGCGGCCAAATCCAGATTACATGACAAAAATTGTAGTTAATAACGTAATCCATTACATTACACATTGTAGGTAATATAATCAGACTACTTTTAGATTACTTTTGACATTTTTCACATTGATTTAAATAGGATAATCTACCATATCGATATAAAAAATATTTTCCATTCGTTGTTATTGACAACATGAAGTGCATTAAACATTATATAACGTCAAGATTTCCCAAACTGGAGTTCATAAGGGCACTGAGTGTATGTGAGCTTAATGAAAAGCAAATAATTAATTAAATCATAAAAATATAAAATTAACAAACCATACATCAATGGAAAGATTATTTATTCAGCTTTCAGATGATGCATAAATCTCAGTTTCCAAAAATTGACCCTTATGACTGGTTTTGTGCTCCAGGGTCACATTTATGGTTTGTCAAAATCAAAATGACTTGAGAAGACTTGAATATAGTGCATGAGTCATATTGTTATGAATATAGTGCATGATTGTCATATTGTTGCATTAATGCTGATCACTGTATGCTTTATTTGTATGGAAAAGAGCAGCTTCAACGTTTACGTTCCGTGGAAGAAATGAAAGCTTAAAGCTTCTTCCTGTTATTTGCTCATTTGTTAGTGCTTCAGGGCACAGATGGAGTATGCTGGTACTGATGATATGTGTGTTTGTGTTCCAGTTCAACAACATGGTGCTGTATTGTGTGCCCAAGCTGAGGCTGATGGGACAGAAGTTCAGCGTCCGAGAGCGAATCGACATCGCAGGGATGGAGGTATGACTTGTTCAGCTGTTTGTGTCTTCATCTCATCGTGTGCTGATGTCCTCTCATTGCTTGAAGGTTCAGGAAAACGCCAAGCAGAACGTCCCTCACACCTTCACCATCAGCGGCAAACAGCGCTCGCTCGAGCTGCAGGCCAGGTGATATTTCTCATCAATATCCAAAGTAGAGTTTATCCAATTTGTCTGTGTGTGTGTCTGTGTGTGTGTGTCTGTGTGTGTGTGTGTGTGTGTCTGTGTGTGTGTGTGTGTGTCTGTGTGTGTGTGTGTGTGTGTCTGTGTGTGTCTGTGTCTGTGTCTGTGTGTGTGTGTGTGTCTGTGTGTGTGTGTGTGTGTGTGTGTGTGTGTGTATGTTTGTGTCTGTGTCTGTGTCTGTGTGTGTGTGTGTCTGTTTGTGTGTGTCTCTGTGTCTGTGTCTGTCTGTTTGTGTGTGTCTGTGTCTGTGTGTGTGTGTGTGTGTGTGTGTGTGTGTGTCTGTGTCTGTGTCTGTGTGTGTGTGTGTCTGTGTGTGTCTGTTTGTGTCTGTGTGTGTGTGTGTGTGTGTGTGTGTGTGTGTGTGTGTCTGTTTGTGTCTGTCTGTGTCTGTGTGTGTGTGTGTGGGTGTGTCTGTTTGTGTGGGTGTGTGTGTGTGTGTGTGTGTGTCTGTGTCTGTGTCTGTGTGTGTGTGTCTGTTTGTGTCTGTGTGTGTGTGTGTGTGTGTGTGTGTGTGTGTGTTTGTGTCTGTTTGTGTGTGTCTCTGTGTCTGTGTCTGTTTGTTTGTCTGTGTCTGTGTCTGTGTGTGTGTGTGTATGTTTGTGTGTGTCTGTGTCTCTGTGTCTGTGTGTCTGTGTGTCTGTGTGTGTGTGTGTGTGTGTGTGTGTGTGTGTGTGTGTGTCTTTGTGTGTGTGTGTGTGTGTGTGTGTGTGTCTGTGTGTGTGTGTGTGTCTGTGTCTCTGTGTGTCTGTGTGTGTGTGTCTGTTTGTGTGTCTGTGTGTGTGTGTGTGTGTGTGTCTGTCTGTGTGTGTGTGTGTGTGTGTGTCTGTGTCTGTGTGTGTGTGTGTGTGTCTCTGTGTGTGTGTGTGTGTGTGTGTCTCTGTGTGTGTGTGTGTGTCTGTGTCTCTGTGTGTGTGTGTGTCTGTGTCTGTGTGTGTGTGTGTGTGTGTCTGTTTGTGTGTGTCTGTGTGTCTCTGTGTGTGTCTCTGTGTGTGTCTGTGTCTGTGTGTGTCTGTTTGTGTGTGTCTCTGTGTCTGTGTGTGTCTGTGTTTGTGTGTGTGTGTGTGTGTGTGTGTGTCTGTGTGTTTGTGTGTGTCTCTGTGTGTTTTTTATTTAGAGCCACTTCAAACATCACGGCATTCATTCTCACAAAGCTTGTGAAGATCCTCAGGCCACTTAATATTGAAAAAGCATGCAGTGCTCACAATGTAGCTTAAATTGACAGTAAAATACTCATGTGTGAGCTCTTACACATCGGGTCTGATGTGTGTTTGTGTCTGTGATTGACAGGACGGCGGAGGAGAAGGACGACTGGATAAAAGTGAGTCGTTGTCTTTGCACACGTTTAATGTCAGAGAAATGTCTTCTGGAAGACTAACACGCTTTAGCAGTTATTACAGAAATAATATACTGAAGTGAGCTGAATATAAGGTTTAGACACATAATTGCATGTTATTTATAATTAAATCAAATGTACCTTTTTTACTACGTAAAATACCTTTATTTAACCAGGCAAGTTAATTAAGAACAAGCTATTACTTACAATAACAGCCTGGCAGGAGAATTAATATCTCCTGAGACATACAAACATATATCACAATACATAATTCACATAAAAAAAGGAAAAAAGTTTCAAATCTCAGTTAAAACATTTACAGGTCGAGGTCAAAGCACTCACTAGTAATTTTTTTAATGCACATACTGGAATATTTGTCTCTAATTTCAATAACTTTTGTAGCATATTCCAATCATTTGAGGCAGCAAATTCAAAAGCGAAATGACCATAAGTAGTTTTACTTTTAGGAATAGCCAAAGAAATATAATTAGATGATCTAGTTGTATATGTATTAATATGAGGTTTCAGCAACTTTTGAAGATATTCAGGTAATAAACCCAGCAAAACTTTGTAAATAAAGATATACCAGTGAGTTTCCCGTCTTATATGCAATGATGTCCAATTCAAAAGAGAGTATAATTCACAGTAGCTGCGTTTACATGCACCCTATAATCCGATCATAATAGGACTAGAAGCACAATCGGAATAAAAAAGTCACATGTAAACACTTCAATCGGATTGAATTGGCCAGGTCTGATTAAAATTTCGATCGGATCGTAAGGGGTGGTTTATTCCTTTTGTAATCCGAACGAGAGGACATGTAAACACTTGATCGGATTGAAAACCGAAACTGGAAAGTACTGCGCATGTGACGTAAAAATAGCGTAATGACGTATGACGCACGGAACGAGCTGTTCTTCCCGGTGAATAAAAGTGTTATAAATGAGTGTCCAGTCATTATAAAACACTGCTTTCACTCAGCGTCTGTGAAGTGGAGCAGGACAACGTCCCACCAGTCCTTGTTTAAGACCACACACGACTGGTTTTGGGCACTTTTACTGCTTTCTAAAGTAAGCAGCACTGCACAATAGTTAATGTGCTGGTCGTCGACTAATTAGGACTCAAAGTAAATAAATATCAAGTGTGCTTTTTAAAACAATACACAAGAACAGCGGGGAACTCGCTTGTGACATATAAACACGCATATCAACCCGATCACTTTATTTAGCGTTCATGTAAACACTACGTTCGGATTCGTCAATCAGAATGAATTCATTCGGATGGAAGCAAAAAGTGTCCATGTAAACGTAGCTAATGATGCATTAGTAATCAATCTAATTGCTGCATGATACAACACATCTAATTGCTCCAGAACACCTTTACGTGCATTTCTATATATCACATCACCATAATCAAACAAGGGCAAAATAGTAGTTTCAACAAGATGTTTCTTGGCTGATGTGATAAACACAGATCTATTTCGAAACAAAAAACTAAGTCTAGATTTAACTTTCTTCTGGAGATTAGTTATGTGTATAGTAAAAGTCAAAGAGCTATCAAGCCAGATTCTGAGATATTTATATGAAGATACTACCTCAATTATTGCCTCATCCAGAGTTATAATGTCTTTATTATTATGGTGTTTTTTTCCCGAACCACATTACTTTTGTTTTTGTGCTTAAGCCTCTTGAATTTTATTAAAACTATCCTGTGCTTGTTTTAAAACTTCATCATATGACGATCCCACAAACATAAAGAATAGTATCATCTGCATATAAGTGAATATAGGTTTTCTGAATACAGATAACCTGAGAAATATTATTAATGTAAATCGAGAACAGGGTTGATGCTAACACAGAGCCCTGAGGGACCCCTTTATTAATAGTTAATGGTACGGATAATTGTTGGTCAATCTTTACATATTGGGATCTGTGAAATAAATAGTTAGAAAACCAAGATAGAGTTGAATTAGACACACCAATACTACGTAATCTGGATAACAAAATAGAATGATCAACTGTATCGAAAGCAATAAAAATAGCTGCACAGAGCTGTTGCGTTTCTAATGCATTATAAATATCATTCATAACTTTTACAACTGCTGTAGTACAACTAAATGAAGAACGAATACCAGATTGAACTTTAGATAAGATGTTAGTTAACTGAACAATAGAGAGATTCTTTTTTAACCCTAAGTACATATTTATGTTATTTCATAATTACCTCTATTGTCTTTGAAATATAGTTAAGCTACTGCTGAATGTACTGACAAGCATTTAAAATATACTTTAATTCACTATAACGTCATGTATTTAAATATTTTTGTAATCACACATTTGTTACGATGAAGTTGCAATTTAATATCAAATAGCACACTAGTTAAAATTATAATTACTTATAATACTATAATTAAGTACTTTACATGTGCTTTAGTATGTTAGTCAACACATCAGAATAAGTGCACTTCTTTAAAACACAACAAAAGATGATTAAAATAATGATTTTAAATGTACTTTAAAGTAAAGCTTAATTTGACGTTATTAGGAGGTGCACTTTTTAAAGTGTGTTTAAGTGTATTTAGAAACAGTCATGAAAGTGACTTTAAGTCACTTAAATGGCCTATTATTTGTTCATTTTATAGTGTGTGTGTGTGTGTGATTGTGTGTGTGCGAGTGAGTGAGCGTTATATACAGTAGTGATATATATATATATATATATATATATATGTATGTATATATATATATATATATATATATATATATGTATTTATATATAGCGAGCGAGCGTGTGTTATATATATATATATATATATATATATGCATGTATGTGTATTTATATACTTTTAAGTAAGTTAAGTTTAGGTACACCACAAGTGCACATTCAATACAGTTAAACACTTTTTGACAAGGGTTTCTGGGGTCATTTTAGCACAACTGCAACTGTATTTCAATTGTTATTTTTATGCAATTCTATTTCAAGTCAACATGAAAATATAATTGACTAATGACATAAGAAAATTTAGTTTCTTGACTCGTGTTCGTATTCCTATTGTGATCAATTCACCTATTCACTTTACTCTAAAGAAGAAAAGTGCTTAATTTCCCTCTGAAACGACTCTAAAGCCCTCTTATTAGACACTTTTCATCGTTCAGTCACCTCCACATTAAGATGAATACCTCAGATGTGTCACACTACAGAAGTACGGTGGACTGTATGTGGACATGTCATGTTGATGTGATAGTTCAGACAAAAAATGAAAGTCCTGTCATCATTTTTCACTTTGCTCTGTGGAACACAAAAGAAGAGATGCACTCTAATTGCATGTAATATCATGGAAGACGATGAAGAGGGACGTGAAAGTATCATAAAAGTAGTTGATATTAGATATTTGTGTGTTTGGGTCAATCAGAGCAGTCAGTAAACTGTGATTGGGTTCACATCAGTCTGACCGGTGCTCCGTGATCGAATGGTTTGTCAGTTGTGAGCACATCTTCATCATCAGATCATCCTCATCTGTTTGTAGGTGATCCTGGCGACGATTGAGAAGCACAAGCAGAACAGCGAGACGTTCAAAGCTTTCAGTGTGTCCTTCAGCCGTGATGAGGAGCACACACCTGACACGCCGGTAACTCGTCCTTCACACACTCCAGACCAGCCTAGTCACACTGGAGTTATGAATATTTGGGAATTTGCTTTGGTTTTGGAGTGAAATATGACATGGGCATGTTGATTGAATGATGTAGTGGTCACACTTTAAAAGCAGGATCCTGTGTTTCATCACACACACACACACACACACACACACACACACACACACACACACACACTCACACACACACACACACACACACACACACACACACACTCACACACACACACACACACACACACACACACACACACACACACACACACTCACACTCACACTCACACACTCACTCACACTCACACTCACACTCACTCACACTCACACACACACACACACACACACACACACACACACACACACACACATCTCAAGTCTGGTGGCTTTGCTGTGTGTTTAATGGCAGTGTGTGATTTTGTGTTTTGCTGGCAGGGCCTGTTGAGCAGCGCAAGCTCATTTGAGACAGACGGAGCTCGAGAGCATGAGAGGGTGAGACACACACACACACACACACACACACACTCACTCACACACACACACGCTCAAGCACACACACGCACTCACTCACACACACTCACATGCACTCACTCACTCACACACTCACACACACACACACACACACACACACACACACACACAAACACACACACGCACAAACACACAAACACTCAAGCACACTCACACGCACTCACTCACACACACACACACACACACACTCACACGCACAAACACACAAACACACACACAAACACGCACGCACGCGCACACACACACACACACTCACACACACAAACACACACGCACAAACTCACACGCACAAACTCACACGCACAAACTCACACGCACACACTCACAAGCACACACTCACGCACACACACTCTCACACTCACACACTCACACACACTCACTCACTCACTCACACACTCACACACACACACACACACACACACACACACACTGTTGTGATGGCGCTGCTATGTTCGGCCGCTGTCCAGGTCACTCCGCTAAGACTGTGCTTTCACTCACATTTCACTGCTGGTTATACAATCTCTGTATAGTTGTGTATGTGACAAATAAAAAACTTGAACTTGAACACACACGCACTCACACATGCACACGCACACAGACAGTGGATCTGAATATAGAGGTCATGGTGTAACCTGTGTCTGTGTGTGTGTGTGTGTGATCTGTAGAAGAGCTCAAAGAAGCGAGAGAAGGAGAGAGAAACATGCAGAGGCTGCAGCGAGACCTTCCACTTCACCAAACGCAAGCACCACTGCAAGAGCTGCGGCGCGGTACGTGAGTTCAGTGTGCAAGCTTCAGTATGTGATGCAGTGCGTCCTGACGTGTGCTGCTGTTCGTCTGCAGGCCGTCTGTGGGAAGTGTTCGAAGGTGTCGGAGAGCAGGAACATCCGTGTGTGTAAGCCGTGTTCTGAAGCCCTGCAGGGAGCTGAAGGGACAGCAGGGGGCGGCGCGGAGCCCAAGAGAAAACTCGAGGTAACATCAGCAACACACTGGGTTATTATTATATTGTCCTACCTGTTAACCAGCATTTAAGAACGACTTGTAGGACTGTGTGATAAATCAGAATTCATTTATAATAATTATTATTATTAATTATTATTCCCAGGGAACACATACTGATAAAAAAAAGTATATCCTGAATGCACTGTAAGTCGCTTTGGATAAAAGCATCTGCTAAATGCATAAATGTAAATGTATTATTACCAGTATAGATCTACATGTCAGTGTGTAAATGAGCAGCTCAGTTTTGTCTGCTACACATACTAGCATTACATAACATTAAAATGATTACATAACTAGCATTAAAACATTACATTGATTTATTGATTATTATTTTAAGGAATACCATGCAACCAGGATATTTTTTTAATTTATACAGTATACATGATGTGTTGTGCATCACTGTATTTGACTGAGAAATGCAGTGCTTTCGTGTACATTGTTATATTTTCATGTAATTACATTTTCAGAAGCTTGAGTTGATTATTAAAGTTTTATGGGTAAAAAACCCCCGGAAAATTGGGCAAAATAAAGCTTTTAAGCTTTCTTGAGGTTTATCAGACACGTGGAATCCTTTCCCATTAATGGCATGAAATGAACATTGTAATAATTATTGATATTGAATGCTAAATCTATTTTGGCCATATTGCCCGGCTCGCATCTGATAAATGTGTTGATATTAATCTACTGTAGTGCAATCAGCCAGACTGTGTGTTACACTTATTCATATCATTTTCACTTGAACAAGAGCAGCTTTTGAGGTTTTGGGGATTTCAAGTAGATATGCATGTAAACAGCATTTCAATCAACAGACTACAATAATCATAATAAGATGTTATGCAGATGTCAAAGAAAACCAAACTGGATGCAAGAACAGCTGTTGCTTGTTGGCCATCTTGTGCATGAAACGAAGGACATAATTGAAGTGCTGAATACTCGTCACATTGAAGTATGTTCTCTAGTGCAGTCAAAATGAAGGAATAGTATGTCTGTCAGAGTCAAACACACGTCAGAAACAATGAAGAGAAGGACAGAGCAGATGCTTCTGCCTTTAAACTAACTGATAGTCCATCTAAAACAGCCAGGACTGTTCCTGAATGAACAAACACCACAGTAAACCACATACAGTCAAATCAGCAAGAGTTAAAGTGGACGAGCTGAACTCATGGTTATAGTCTGCGTGTGGACCGCTCATAAAATACTATGAATAACTCAGTCAGATATGTATGTTTTAGGCACTAATGCATAAATGAGACTCACAGCCGACTGGTTTGAATATTCTGATATTCATATTCCTGTGAGAGGATCTGCGTGTTATCAGTAGCAGTTGTTAATTATTGTTCTGTGTTTATAGGTCACTGTATCTTGAGTTTAACACGCTTCCTCTTGAGCTCAGGGTGATGTACGCTTTACTGCAAATGTACAACCATACTAGTTTAGTGTGTGTGTGTGTGTGTGTGTGTGTGTGTGTGTTTCAGAAGCAGCTGTCAGTTGCTCAGACTTCTCAACGAACAGGAAAAGTTGAGGAGCTGGACCAAGAGCTGGGCGTCCATCACTGAAGCACAACCTCTGCTGCTTTACCAGCAAACCAGCACACAGGTGTGTGTGTGTGTGTGTGTGTGTGTGTGTGTGTGTGTGTGTGTGTGTGTGTGTGTGTGTGTGTGTGTGTGTGTGTGTGTGTGTGTGTGAGTGTGTGTGTCTGTGTCTCTGTGTGTGTCTGTGTGTGTCTGTGTGTGTCTGTGTCTGTGTGTCTGTGTCTGTGTGTGTGTGTGTGTGTGTGTGTGTGTGTGTGTGTGTGTCTGTGTGTGTGTGTGTGTGTGTGTGTGTGTGTGTGTCTGTCTGTGTGTCTGTGTGTGTGTCTGTGTGTGTGTGTGTGTGTGTGTGTGTGTGTGTGTGTGTGTCTGTGTGAGAGTGTGTGTGTGTGTCTGTGTGTCTGTCTGTGTGTGTGTGTGTGTGTGTGTGTGTGTGGTGTGTGTGTGTGTGTGTGTGTGTGTGTGTGTGTGTGTGTGTGTGTGTGTGTGTGTGTGTGTGTGTGTCTGTGTGTGTGTGTGTGTCTGTGTGTGTGTGTGTGTGTGTCTGTGTGTGTGTGTGTGTGTGTGTGTCTGTCTGTCTGTCTGTCTGTCTGTCTGTCTGTCTGTCTGTGTGTGTGTGTGTGTGTGTGTGTGTGTCTGTCTGTGTGTGTGTCTGTGTGTGTCTGTCTGTGTGTGTGTGTGTGTGTGTGTGTGTGTGTGTGTGTGTGTGTGTGTGTGTGTGTGTGTGTGTGTGTGTGTGTGTGTGTGTGTCTGTATGTCTGTGTGTGTGTGTGTGTGTGTGTGTGTCTGTCTGTCTGTGTGTGTGTGTCTGTCTGTGTGTGTGTGTGTGTGTGTGTGTGTGTCTGTCTGTGTGTGTGTCTGTCTGTGTGTGTGTGTGTGTGTGTGTGTGTGTGTGTGTGTGTGTGTGTGTGTGTGTGTGTGTGTGTGTGTCTGTGTGTCTGTCTGTGTGTCTGTCTGTGTGTGTGTGTCTGTCTGTGTGTGTGTGTGTGTGTGTGTGTGTGTGTGTGTGTGTGTGTGTGTGTGTGTGTGTGTGTGTGTGTGTGTGTGTGTGTGTGTGTGTGTGTGTGTGTGTGTGTGTCTGTGTCTGTCTGTGTGTGTGTGTGTGTGTGTGTGTGTGTGCTCACCACTCCTGTGTGATGTGTGTCTGAGTCACCTGTCAGATTAAGGTCAGATGGATTTGCGTGACCCTGTCTTGACCTCAGAGCGCCGTCTGCGGCCGGTGACACAGGATAATGCGTGTCTGTGTCTGTGTGAACACACTTTTCTGTGCTCTGTGTGTGTGTGTGTGTGTTCTGGGTAAATCTCATTAACACTATCTATTGGTCACTATCACTATGTATATATATATTTATTTTTGAAGTGAAATATGACCTGAACGTTTCATGACAGATCTGATGTGATTGCAGAGATTCAGTGCTGTAATTGTTGTCTTTCTTAGGTCTCTCTGGCTGTGACATGAGAAGAAGAAAGACTGATTCAGGATTGTGCTCCTGTCACATGCTGTAAAGGGAGGAGCAAGAGCCAATAAGATGCTTACCCTCGCCTCTGGCCCCTCCCCTTTATAAAGAACTCCTGTTACTTGAAATCACTTTATCCTCAGCACTTTTTCATTCTTTCTTTTGAAGATCTTTTTACCTTCCTTCACGATCATTGCTCGTTCAGCAGCGGCTCACGTCTTCATTGTGAGAGTGACTGACTGATGCACTGTTGGATGATGTCCAGAATGTCTATATAATGTTACGATGAATGTTTTGTTTATCATTTGTTGCCTTTCAGATGTGTTGTTAGTTATAGCATTAAGTCACCGTTCTTGTGATTCACTGTCAGTTCAAACCTTCACGCGCCCCTTTGTTTATTCTTTCTGGTTTTAAAAGATGAAATCTTTAAAATACAAATAAACCGAAGAGACACACACTGAACTGAAGCAGAGCAAAAAGTCATATTTCACTCAAAACAACAGGAAGAAATAATATTTGCATTAAAAAAGAAGCCTGTTTTTTGCATTCTGCCATTGATTTTCATGATAATTAAGCACATTTCACACCAAATTCACATTATTATTATTATACACAAGAAAAGATATGATATATTTCAATTGTGTAGTGTTCATCAATTTAGTTAGAATTTTAATTTCATACATAATGTTGATTTTTTTGTTTTTTAAAGTGCATTATTACAATATTTATAGTAATGAAAATCACTGAGCGTGAGGGAAAAACTTATTACACATTACAGGACCGACAATGAGATGTTTTTCAATCCCGTTATTCAATATATGAATGATGTCACAATGTAAAAATATCTTAATGGTCCTAAAACGGCTTTATTTTACATAATGCAAAATTTTTCTTTGGTTTTTGGAGTGAAACCCTGTGTTTTCACAACATTCACCCACGATTTCACAAGTCAAGTGTGTTCATAAACGCTCTAAAGTCTTTGGTAAGCATGAACATTCATGGTCTGTTGCTTCATCAAACTGTGCTGTTCAAACCAGAGATGGTTTAAGGGCAGATTCCTCAATATTACACCCTTCTGTTGAACATTTGCCATTTCAGTGCTTGAGGAGAAACTTCGCTGTTGTGTGAATTTTAAGGTAAAGTTTGGATGAGAGGACGAGGTTCAAGAACGTCGCTTGCCTGTCTCTTCATACTCTCACCAAAGCATTGCAACAGAAGTAATGTACATGGTCAATATGTAATTAATGATGTAAACATTGCATTTGCTTCCCTTTTAATATTGTTTGAACTTTTGACACAGAACCAGTATTATTAAAAGCATTTTATGTGTACAAACGCTGTCTTATAGCATATCAATGAATAAAAGAGTATCTGGTCACCGATGGTTATTATGAGACTTCATTCATTAATTTAGCTTTTTTAAAACAACTGTGTTCCAGCCAGTGGCGTAGCAAGCCAGCCCCGGCCCATATGTAAATATATTTATTATGTCGGTGAGGAAAGTATTTGCTGAGTTTCGGTTCAGTTTTTGTGAAGTGTTTCTGCTCAAGATCAAGACCTGGTTTGTTTTCTTTATTTTAAAATGCAAAACGTTTTGTTGATATTATGAGTGCACACAAATAAAACTATTTGCAGCTTCGAATGATGTATACTCTTAGCTTTATGAGGAAAAATTGGCGTATTTTAATTTTCCACTCTTAAGAAAAAAAAAATGCATGTGATCTCGCTAGCGCCTCCATGTCCTTCAAAGCAGTTTTCACAACTTTTAAATGTATATTGTGAAATGCATGACGTTTTTTATGTCTAAATTCATGTTTATTTGAGAAGGCTAAACTGATCAAACATATGCTCAACTCACTGTCTGGCAGCTGGCCGCTTGGTATTTAAAAAAATTAATACAACTTGAATTTAACAAACATAAAATGTTCCAATCATGTTTCTAAATTAACTTAATAAAGAAATGAAATGAAATATAACCACTTTGCCATTAAGAACCAAAACTGAACTTTTAATGGCTGCAACAGCAGCTGTGTAAAGGGAGAGAGAGAGAGAGAGAGAGAAAAAGACACGGGCTCGGGTTGGACTCGGGTGGAGACAATTCTGATAAGCTGTGCCGGGCTCGTGCAAGGCTCTACATTCGTTCCCTTGTTTCAATTAAAAGTTCCCCCTCGGCTCGGCGGGCCCCCAATCTGCCTGGGCCCATATGCACATGCATACCCTGCATACCCAGACGCTACGCCACTGGTTCCAGCACTAGGCACATTTATCTTCACAGTGAGCAGCACATGTTCTCATTGTCGATGCTTCACCACAGAAATGGACAAATTTCTTTCACAAGACACAAAATAGTCTTGCTAATCTGGGGTGTGTTTACTAAAAGCATCGTTAGCTAACTATGGTCACAAGTTCCATTGACCTCGACAGAACTTTTGGGAAACACACCCCTGATTTTTTGTAGTTTCTTGGAATAGCGTGGTACTGACTAACTGTTAGCAGAATCTTGTTCAATCATATATAGATGAATTGTGAAAGCATTTGCTGAGATATGTTGAAACTGATTTTCATCACTTTTATGACAAAATCTTTTACCAGTAGAGTTTTAGATGCTGATTATTATACAGTCATGTTCACAAACAGACTGAAAAAGTTTCCACACTAAATAATTAGTAATAAAAAAATATATCAATTTAACTAAAATCTTTGCTCAGTGTTCTCCAACCACGGGGACATGACCCCTAGAGATAAAACAAATGGTCTACCAATAACTGAGCAAAATTGAACTGCTGTGGGAAAAAAAATGCAACATTATGTGAAGTTTAAGCTAAGCTAAAGCAAATACGCTGAGGTTCATTTAAATGCTTCATTGTCCTGCCCACATTGAAATGTTTTATGTAGTTTTAGCTTGACTGTGAATACCTGTGGCAGACCAACTGTCACGAGTCTGGTTCATAGTCTTTTGTCCGACTGCCACCTCTCCATCATATTGACTCACACCACACATCACACTGGACTGCATTTCCCATCATCCATTGCACTGATGACACATACACAACTGATTGCACATACACAGTTGAATACACTGATCACGCAGCTGTCACCAATCACACGCTCACTTAAGAGCTATTACACACACTACATAAAACACTCTCAGATCCTGATCTAGTTGCCGTGTATTGTCTAGCATTTAGCACTCTCCGAGTGTTAGTTACTTACCAAGCCTTTCCGTGTTTGTTTTGGTGTTTAGTCTCCTGTATTGTTCTGCGTTTATCACTCTCCGAGTGTTAGCTGCTTTACAAAGCCATTCCTAGTTTCCGTTTCTAGTTTTAGTTTAAGTCTAGTCTTTTCGTGTTGCCTTGTTGTCTGGTTCCTGATCTTCTGCCTCGTATCTTGGATTAACCCTTTGCCTTCCATTTGGACTCTGTTTGCCCCTGCCTGGACCATTGCTCGTGTACCTGGATTACCCCTCTTGTCAAGCCCTCTGGATATTGTTCGCCGATCGAAGACCATGCCCGTTTACTTGAGTACTCATCTGTCTTGCCCTCAATATACCTGTTTGACCCTGCCTGTGTTTTTGACCATGTCTATTAATAAAAGCTTGCACATGGATCCGCACGCCTCACGTCTCGTTCGCCCTGTTACACCAACAGCATGATTGTGAGTGTGATATTGCTTTAATGCAACAAGGACTTAATATTGATTAACTAACATTTAGAGACACAATACTGCTAATTTGTCTATTTGCTCTACCAACGAAAATTGCTCTCTTTCTGGCATTCATTTGGTATCTCAACATGGGAATGACCTCGGGTTTGACCAATCCTGGAAGCACCAATAACACCACATGTGTCAGCTGACAGACCAATCCCAGCAATGATGCGCGAATCCAGCTTTGGAGACCAGTCTGTCAAGGCGGGTTCTTATATTTCAGATCTGAAGCCATTATAGCTCTTTTTTGCAATTATTCCTCCATGTTTACTGGTGTGATCAGCCGATCGGGATAGTTGTTAAGAGCCAGTGTAAACTGTGTGGCATCTCTGTTATAGGCTTGCTGCGATAGATGGTGTTGGCGGTGATACCGGTGTTAAGCCGCAACACCGGTTACGTCACTTGCCAACCGCGGCACCGTCCCTCACCCTCATTTAGATTTTTTTATAGTAATAAAAATAATTTCGTTCAGTTAGAGAACAGACACTTCAATTAAAACTGAACGCGGCTGCTCAACCGAACGAACAACAGTCGCGCATCTCAGATCAGATTTCATTTATCACGTGAGGAGAGTGAGTCGAGCTGACTGACAAGAAGAGTGAGGTGAGACAGACGAGAAGAGTGAGGTGAGACAGACGAGAAGAGTGAGGTGAGACAGACGAGAAGAGTGAAGACAGATGAGAAGAGTGAGGCGAGACAGACTGAGGCGAGACAGACGAGAAGTGTGAAGTGTGAGGCGAGACAGACGAGAAGTCAGACGAGAAGAGTGACGAGAAGAGTGAGGCGAGACAGACGAGAAGAGTGAGGCGAGACAGACGAGAAGAGTGAAGGTGAGGCGAGACAGACGAGAAGAGTGAAGACAGACGAGAAGGTGAGGCGAGACAGACGAGAAGTGTGTCAGACGAGAGTGAAGAGTGAGGCGAGACAGACGAGAAGAGTGAGGCGAGACAGACGAGAAGAGTGAGGCGAGACAGACGAGAAGAGTGAGGCGAGACAGACGAGAAGAGTGAGGCGAGACAGACGAGAAGAGTGAGGCGAGACAGACGAGAAGAGTGAGGCGAGACAGACGAGAAGTGTGAGGCGAGACAGACGAGAAGAGTGAGGCGAGACAGACGAGAAGAGTGAGGCGAGACAGAAGAAGAGTGAGGCGAGACTGACGAGAAGAGTGAGGCGAGACAGACGAGAAGTGTGAGGCGAGACAGACGAGAAGAGTGAGGAGAGACAGACGAGAAGAGTGAGGAGAGACAGACGATAAGAGTGAGGCGAGACAGACGAGAAGAGTGAGTTGAGACAGACGAGAAGAGTGAGGCGAGACAGACGAGAAGAGTGAGGCGAGACAGACGAGAAGACATGAAAGATCCTCCCATTGGATAATTACTGCATGGATGATTATGTTATGTGCCCAAAGAATGAGGTCAGCTGACTACCTGAATATACTGAGTGACCAGGTTATTCCATCAATGGGTTTTTTCTTCCCTGATGGCACGGGCATATTCCAAGATGACAATGCCAGGATTCATCGGGCTCAAATTGTGAAAGAGTGGTTCAGGGAGCATGAGACATCATGTTCACACATGGATTGGCCACCGTCAGACTTTAACCCCATTGAGAATCTTTGGGATGTGCTGGAGAAGACTTTGTGCAGCGGTCCGACACTTCCATCATCAATACAAGATCTTGGTGATCAATGCAACTCTGGACGGGAATAAATGTTGTGACATTGCAGAAGCTTATCGAAATGATGCCACGCCGAATGCGTGCCGTAATCAAATCTAAAGGCGGTCCAACTAAATATTAGAGTGCATGACTTTTTGTTTGGACGGGCAGTGTATTAACAGTCCTATTATTGAACCCGAGACTTGGACTCAAATGTCTTCAATAATGAATTCTGTTTTGTGGCACCAGAGGGCCATCTGATCCAGTGGATGTAGAGGAAGTTTCATCGCATGTCTTCCTGTTAAACTCTCAGCTCGTCACGACTCTGCAGGCACCTGCAGCACTTCCTCTTTCTGGTTTCTGAGCCTCTCCCATCTGCCTTTAGGATGCTCTTAAATATCAACTTTCACTTAATAACTTTCACTTCATTTTCCTACTTACTGAAAATCTTTTTTGCAAGACATCTCCTAACTCCCTCGTCAAGTCATCAGCTCATTGAGACTAAACTGTGATAATTCTTCTTTTGTTTAATGGTCATCAGAAACCGATGCAGGCCGTGCATTAACCAGGAACCCCTTCGATGGGCTATCTACTATGGATTTCATGGACAATTGCAATTTCAAAATGACCCCAGAATGCAGAAATAAGCACCAGTCCAGACTGAATTTA
>CM049851.1:30870019-30880019 GCA_027422415.1 Schizothorax lantsangensis
AGCCTGTTTACAAACCTGCCGTCCAACAACGATATCATTGACATGCTTTATCTCCAGATTAACTTAATAACATAGTCGAGTGTTTGAAATACTTCTTTTTGTGACCAGGTTTCATATCACAGAATGATAGTATTATATACAGTGATAAAGGCTATGTCGATTAGCATTGCATTATAAATATACTTTCCTTATAAACATACCCAAGATTGAAGAACACAGGCAAACCATATATTTTGTGCAATCGTATGTTTGTTGTCTTCAAGTTTCATCAGTTAAAATCTCCGTTGTGTGTTTTATTCAGCGATAACTGAATATCTTCATTAAGCGTCGTCAGTCTATTACTTCTGCGATGCATGTGTAGTTTCTGCTCAAGAGCGCCCCCTGGCGTCCAGGATGAATTAAACAAGCATTGCATTATACTCAGTAATGCACACAACACACTATTTGGGGTAAAAATAGGAAAGATAATACTTTTCTCTAAAGAAACAGGATTCCCTGAATTATCGCCATTGATGTTATCGCAATAAATACCAGAAATATCGTGATATATTTTTAAGCCCATATCGCCCATCCCTATTTTACACTACTTACACATTACAGTTACAGTATATAGTATCAGTACTTCAGATGAGAGAGCTTTCACTGTTCCTTGTACTGTAACTACTGTACCACACATCCTCAAACTCATAACTGTTGAATCGATTCATATCCAAGTACTTTTGTGTGCAGAACTGAGAGTTGACTGTCTATTGGAGGCAGAGAAAGTTGGTGTGTAGTTTTGAGATTGTGTTTATAGTTGTGAGAAAATGATGAATTGTGTGTTAGCAATCGAGATAAACTGTAATATCCTAATGATTTTTGGCATAAAAGAGAAATGTATAATTTTGAGCCATACAATGTATTGTTGGCTATTGCTACAAATGTACCTGTGTTACTTATGACTGCTTTTGTGCTCCAGGGACACATATGTGATGCATTAGAGATGTGAACACACATTTGTGAAGGAGACAGGCCAATATCTTGACATTATATAGATGTTTGTTAAAGAATCATTCATACAGATTGTTGGACAAAAATATGAAACTATTCTTATTTTATAATAATATAAAGGATGTAATAATAGCATTAAGACTTGAAAAGGGCATTGAAGCACAGTTTAATAGGTGATATAACTTGATGGTTACAGCATGTTTGTCACGTACCGGGTGAGTGGAAGAAGCGAGGACTCAAGGTGCAGGAAGAATGGGGCTTTTATTAACAAAATAACAGCAAAAACTACCCCGAGGGGCAAAAACAGACAGGTAGGGATGGCTGACGCGAAACTGACGTTTCGACACGGTGTCGAGATCCCGAAGCGCAGATGTTTTCAAACACTGCTCCGAAGCGTGATTCGAAACACCCATGTCACGTGACTAAGGAGATTTGAAGCATCGGGGCGTGTCACAAGTGTTTGGAGGTGCGGCATACCTGCCGATTGTGTTTGATTGACAGGGTCGGGAACCAATCATTGCACATCTGTCTCAACCTAACTCCCACAAAGTATAAAAGTGGAGTCGCATCTTCACTAAGTGGGTTTTTGTGAGAGGAGAGATATAGTGATATGTATAGTGTAATTTGGTTAGTTATATTTAGGCTACATTAAAAGTTATTACTAAGATATTGATAGATAGGCTATAGACATTGACAGATAATTGTCCCTTGTGAGAGGATTTGTTCAAAGGCTGGAGAAATTCTATGTAAAAAAATAAGTAGGCTAAGTCCATCAACAGCAGAACAATTAATTTTTTTTAAATAAAAATCTTTATATGTAAAAAAAAAAAGTAAGACATTGTGGTTTGATGTATTTTATTGTCTATTTTTCATTACCAAAATAACACTTATTTATTCACAAAGAGTGGAAGAAGCGAGGACTCAAGGTGCAGGAAGAATGGGGCTTTTATTAACAAAATAACAGCAAAAACTACCCCGAGGGGCAAAAACAGGCAGGCCAGGGCACATCACGATGAACATTTCATACACACAGCAAATACTCACTGACAAAAACAACAAAACAGCACAGGACTGCAGACACCTGGAGAATAAATAGGGAGACTAACGAGGGAGACACAGGTGGAGTGACTGAAACAATAATGAGATAACAAGAAGGGTGAGGTCAGACAATATACAGGAGAGCACATGGCACCAACAACACACAACAAGCCATGTGCTCAAACAAACACACAGTGACATCTGGTGGCCAACCAGGGCACACCGGCAGGACCGTGACAATATTAGGATTCAGAAGTGCTCCGAGTGTCTCTTGAACTTGTCTCAGTCATGGAAAACATGTTCAGATTGGAAAGCAGTCTCTTCTGTTCACCAAGACTTTGATTAAGCATCTGTCTCTCTGTGTTTGTGCAGCTCTGTCTCGGTTCGAGGATCACGGCTTTCGTTTAGCTCTTCTGGTGTCCCTCATCAGCTCAGCCATCATTCTCATCATGAGCATCATCTTCATCACTTCTTGTCTGGTGAGACACGTGAAACGCGAGGAGAGGAGAAAGCTGGAGAGGTGAGAATAGGTGCATCGTCTACCGCCTACAGCTTTAAACTCATTCCAGCGCCATTTAACTCTGAGCCACAGTTTACCGTAACATTTACGGTAAAAACCAGCAGCCGGAATTCTACCGTAAAAAATACGGTAACATTTTAGGTTTTACGGGTTTAACTTAAATTTACAGTTAAATACCGTAATTTCATTAACTGATATAATGTTAATATACCAACCTATTGAAGTACTGAAATCTGTATCTTTGTAATACACTGATAACCACCAAAAGCAGGAGGTGATGAGACTCGCATGATGAACCAAAGCAGCTTTTAAATAATAACATATATAGAAGAAGCACAGCGTCATTCACACAAACACTGATCGCCATCATGATGATCTCAATAAACTGAAATATGCAATAAACATTAATTTAACAACATTAGATGTAACATGCAACCCTAATAAACATAACTGATAAGAAAAAACTAAGAAGAAACAGTTATTTCATAGAAAAAACATCAAATTCAAACAAAATTTGAAATGTCAGTTTACGGGAACTTACCGTTAACCATTTAACATGTTTTTACTGTAGCATTTTCACAGTTTTTTACCATTAAAATCACGGTCATTTTTTACAGTGCATGTCATGTCTTCATTCCCTCGTGTGCTTAATTGTATTAAATGTAGTGTACTTCAAATCAGAAAAGTATATTCTTAAAATACTGTACTTGCAGGTGTTTGTATTTCATGACTATGTTTCTTAACATACTTAAATACACTTTTAGAAATTGCACTTAATGTTAAATTAAGTTTCACTTTACAGTGCATTATAAATCATTGTTTTAATAATCTTTTGTCATGCTTTAAAGTCTCTTTGTTACGTAATTATCCAATTAAGTGCACTTCAACAACAAAATTCTGATGTTAATTGCTTGATAATAATTATAACTGTAGTGCGAGAAAAAAAGTATTGCAAGAAAAAAAAAGTAATATTACATTTAAAGTTGGAGAAAGAAATCGGATGTGTATTTTAAATGTACTAAATTGCAACTTCATCATTAAAAATGTCTAATTACAAATATATTTAAATACTTATTGGTCAAAATGTTCTCTTAAATTCAAATAATTGCATTAAATATGAATTTAAACTATAACGTGTTTTCATTTAATTGCAATTTTTGTATGCATTTTATTTTAAAGTAATAGTAATCAACAACATGCACAGTGGACACAAGTAAAATTTATAAGGACCAAAAATTATTCAGACACTTTGACCTGACCATGTTTATCTTAATTGCTTGTAATTATCCATCATTTACACCACAGACTGAACAAAATGAAGCATTGCTATAGTAAGGGCATGTAAATTGGTATGTGTAATGTCATAAAGACAGTCTGAATTTTTGGTTGAAAATTAACATAAATTATCTGCAATCAAGATTAATTTGTCCAGTTTAAAGTTCTTGAATTTTTTATACTCTAAAAAGTATGCAAAAGTATACTTGTCTGCTGAAATTGTAAAGACTATAGGCTATTTTACATTTGATTATGTTTCTCTATCTGACACCTACAAAGAAAAAACTTAAACATTGTGTAAATAGCAAATAAATAAATAGAACGAATATACAAATTAAACAATTTCAAACAGGGCCCGACCTGCACCGGGGCTCCGCAAACCCCAGCTACGGCCCTGGCTATAGGTGCTATACACTCTCTATAAAACCCTGTGTTCAAACCCAAGTGGACATGATTCAGAATGTGATTTGATTCAGAAGAGCTCACGTTATGAGGAGAGAAAGGCAGATGTGAAGGAAGTCAGTTAAAGCCACCACTGACGCAGATGACTGTAATGAGTGTGTCTTGTAGGTCAAGAAAAACTGAAGCGTCAGAGTTTTGGCAACAAATAGACGTTGAGGGTGCGGAGCTGCAGAGAGAGGCGTTACACAGCCAGAAAACCACAAACCACAACCACAACAACAACAACAGCAGCAGCAGAGGAGAGAGACCGCACACAGACAAACACATCTACAGCCACGGAGACCTCCACACTGCCTGCAGGTACTGTCCAAACACACATCTGTCCAAACGCACATCTGTCCAAACGCACATCTGTCCAAACGCACATCTGTCCAAACGCACATCTGACCAAACGCACATCTGACCAAACGCACATCTGTCCAAACGCACATCTGTCCAAACGCACATCTGTCCAAACGCACATCTGACCAAACGCACATCTGTCCAAACGCACATCTGTCCAAACGCACATCTGTCCAAACGCACATCTGTCCAAACGCACATCTGTCCAAACGCACATCTGCCCAAACGCACATCTGCCCAATCACACATCTGCCCAATCACACATCTGCCCAATCACACATCTGCCCAAACACACATCTGCCCAAACACACATCTGCCCAAACACACATCTGCCCAAACACACCTCTGACCAAACACACATCTGCCCAAACACACATCTGCCCAAACACACATCTGACCAAACGCACATCTGACCAAACGCACATCTGTCCAAACGCACATCTGACCAAACGCACATCTGACCAAACGCACATCTGTCCAAACGCACATCTGTCCAAACGCACATCTGACCAAACGCACATCTGTCCAAACGCACATCTGTCCAAACGCACATCTGTCCAAACGCACATCTGTCCAAACGCACATCTGCCCAAACGCACATCTGTCCAAACACACATCTGCCCAAACACACATCTGCCCAATCACACATCTGCCCAATCACACATCTGCCCAATCACACATCTGCCCAATCACACATCTGCCCAAACACACATCTGCCCAAACACACATCTGCCCAAACACACCTCTGACCAAACACACCTCTGACCAAACACACATCTGACCAAACACACATCTGTCCAAACACACATCTGACCAAACACACATCTGTCCAAACACACATCTGACCAAACACACATCTGTCCAAACACACATCTGACCAAACACACATCTGTCCAAACACACATCTGTCCAAACACACATCTGCCCAATCGCACATCTGCCCAAACGCACATCTGCCCAAACACACATCTGCCCATACACACATCTGCCCAAACACACCTCTGACCAAACACACATCTGCCCAAACACACATCTGTCCAAACACACATCTGCCCAAACACACCTCTGACCAAACGCACATCTGACCAAACGCACATCTGCCCAATCGCACATCTGCCCAAACACACATCTGCCCAAACACACATCTGCCCAAACACACCTCTGACCAAACACACATCTGCCCAAACGCACCTCTGACCAAACGCACATCTGCCCAATCACACATCTGCCCAAACACACATCTGCCCAAACACACATCTGCCCAAACACACATCTGCCCAAACACACCTCTGTCCAAACACACATCTGCCCAAACGCACATCTGACCAAACGCACATCTGCACAAACACTCAGTATGCTGCCGTCACAAAGATACAGTAGATTTCACCCCAAAAATGAACATGCACTCGCTTTCAGGCCATGCAAAATGTAGATGAGTTTGTTTCATCATGAGAACAGATGTAGAGGAATTTTGCATTACATGCTAAACCAATGGATGCTCTGCAGTGAATGGGTGCCGTCAGAATGAGAGTCCAAACAATCCACAAGTAATCCACACCACTCAAGTCGATCAGTTAACATCTTGAGAAGACAAAAGCTGAAACAAATCCAGCATTAAGACTAGGGCTGGGTAAAAAATATCGATATTTCGATATTAATCGATTCTCATTTTTACGGAACGATATCGATTGTTAAATCCCAAGAATCGATTAGTCGAGCCTGTTCTCAGTTAATGGACGGAACACTGAAGAGCATCCAATATATCACAATAAGCATTGTGCGTTGGTACTTTTAATATGAAACAAAGCCTCAGATTTCAAATTCTGTGCATTGTATTGCAGTATTCAAACAATAAATGCTGTTTAATGTGGAGTGACAGATCGCTGTAGCACCTCAGTTCAACAGACGCACGTGAACTGATCGTCTCCTCCGCTTTATTACTAGTTATAGCACAAAATAAACATGACTAAACATCCGAAGGTAAGTTAAAAGAGAGAGTACAACTTTACAATCCATGTCCTGTCTCGTGTAATCACTCAATCAGTGTTTCAGCCGCGCAAAGACTTCAGTATAAAGCCTTGTAAACAATGTCATGTAACGTCACATTTACCTCAGAAAAACATATTCGGTGACCATAAGCACAGTCAGAAAAATAAGCTGCAGAGAGGGGCATTTTGCTAAAAATATGCACCATATAACATATTCAATACAAATTTGACTGTTCTTCAATGTTTAATTTATGTTTGAATAAATCCATCAAGTTTTTATGTCAGCCACCATTATGTTTATATTTCAAAAAAACGAATTGAAGTTGAAATATTATTATTTAATTGTAACTTTATTATTTTAAAAACTTCATTAAGTGTAATTTTAACAAATCAGTCAATTTTAACCTTCAATATTATAGTAATGTAGTACCAACTGACTCTCATGTATATTTTACAGCATTAGTTGAGAATTTTTTTTTCCTTGAATATTTGTCATGTACTGTACCTGATATATTTCCAAAATAATCGATATCGAATCGAATCGAATCGCAAGCTTGTGAATGAGAATCGAATCGTGAAATGTGTGTCAAAACCCAGCCCTAATTAAGACGCTTTTAACTAAAATACGAGTCCATAATCCATAATAACGCTTCCTCCAGTGAAAGACATTAATTGATGAATCATATGTGGAGTGATGTTTTTATCAGCTGTTTGGACTCTCATTCTGACGGCACCCATTCACTGCAGAGCATCCATTGCTGAGACACTGATGCAGAGACACATTTCTACAAACCTGATGAAGAAACAAAAAGTTGTTTTTTTTCACGAACGTTTCTTTTTTGGGTGAACTGTTCCTTTAAAATACAGTTATTGTATTAAATCCCTGACCCGAGATTTATCAGTCTGAAACTTTTTTAACCTTTGTGCAACAGTTGTCAAGCCAGCATCAAAGTTTGTCCTGTCAAGGTTTTAGTTTTGTACCTTTCATGCATTGATGAAGTTAAAGAGCATCACGCTGGCATGCACTCATTATGATGTTTTTCACAGGTGTCTTCATCAAGGGAAGCTCTGTCCTCCGATCATCCATCCGCCTCAGTTCTCTCTGATACTCAGTCCACCCACTGACTACCTCATAAACACACACATGGGCCCCGTCGAGGCCCGCGGTGCGTTCCCGGTCCCCCGTGGCGCTGCAGGGGACAGACACTTCTGCAGGCCGCTTCATGACCCGCTCTGGAACGGACCGCACCTGTACAGCCCACATCCACCACCTGTCCAGATGATGTCTATATGAGGATGTGCTGAAGACCGTGGATAATAATGGACTAGTCATGAGACAAGACCTCAACTGAGAACTGGAACTTCTATCACGTGTTATGTTTTTTGGATGATTGTGTGTATTGAATTTTCTTTGCACTTAACATGCTATTGCACTTGATACCGGCCAAACATGCAACAATAGATGTTTAAATAGCTGCATAGTAAATCGTTATAACATGACTACTTGACCTGCAACATTACTGGATGTTTACATACAGTATGCTTCATTCCCTTGACATTATGAATGTAGAGTTTGCAGGAAAATCATCCAAAGGCTCTCCAGACAGACTGAGGTCTTGAAGGACCCTGATGCTGATGCTTGACACTGTCCACACTGTAAAAAAATAAAGTTGAGCCAACTTAAAATTTTAAGGCAACCAGCTTCAGCAGAGTTTTTTCAACTTCTTGTTTTAAGTTTATAACTCACCGAATTCTCTCATTTGCTCAATATAAGGAAATTCTGTAAATATGCTTTATTGATGCACACTTGAAATAATCATTATATCCTCATGGAGACAAAGTCTCAACTGTGTAGGATTTTTTTTTATTTTTTTGTACGCAAACTAAAAACCAAAGCAAGCTTTAAAATGTGGAGATTTCAGCTAGTGTTGGTGCCTCTGGATATAATGTGTGAATAAAAACTGAATACCGCACTAAAGTGGCTCACTGGATTCCTTTCAGATGTTGTGCAGATTATAATACTGGGCACTTTTTGATTATTAGTTTCTGTCCTGCAACCCTAATCAAACACACCTGAACAAGCTCTTCAGGATCACTACAGTCACAGGCAGCAGGTGAGTTTGGCTGGAGCTAAACTGCAGGAACCTTGAGGACCAGTCTTAAAGGGACAGTTCACCCAAAAAATGAAAATTCTGTCATCATTTACTCAGCTTCAAGTAGATCCAAGCCTGTATGAATGTGTTTGTTCTGCTGAACACAAAGAAAGATATTCTGAAGAATGAGGGAAACAGAGCAGTTATGGATCATAGTATTTTTTCTCTATTACTAATACTATTGAAGTCAATGGTGCCCCAAAACAGCCTGATTACAAACTTTCTTCAGAATATCTTCCTTTGTGTTCAGAACAAACACATTCATACAGGTTTGGATCTACTTGAGGATGAGTAAATGATGACAGAATTTTCATTTTTTTTTGGGTGAACTATCCCTTTAATGATAGAACTTTCATTTTTGGGTGAACTGTCTCTTTAAGAAACACTTATAACTAACCCATGAGCGAATGGCATTAGTTCCACACATTCATTGGCCAGCAGCGCCACGCCGCGGTTACTTATAAACATGCACGTATTGTGTACGTTTTGTCTGCATCTGAAGAGTTTTTAATTTACAACCCTGTTGAGAAATCCAGCTTATGCTGGTTAGGTGTGTTTTGAAGCATGGCTGCTGGTTTAAACTGGTCATGAGCAGGAGCTAGTTGCTTAAACCAGCTCAAACCAGCAGCCATGCTTCAAAACATACCTAAGCAGCATAAGCTGGATTTAAAAAAGTCTGAATTGCGAGAAAAAAAGTCAGAATTGTGAGAAAAAAGGTCAGAATTGCGTTGAATTGAACATGTTTATATATAGGAATGAATTATTTAAATATGTTCGGTTAGTGTTTCTATGCAATATACCATTAGGGGCAAAAACTAATTTTTGTTAAATCATCTGTAACTCAACTTATTGTCTGAAGGAACTATTCTGACAGCGTTCAGGTCTGGTCCACATGCACAGGTGCTTATGATTTATTCAGAATCAAGACAGAATTCATTCAGACGCATGTTATGAGACACATTCTGTTCTCTTTTAGTATTAATGTTACTGAACTAATTTAGTTATGTGAAATCTGTCAAATTAATTTAACTAGGATTAATTCAGATTTTACATTAATATTTTAATTAAAATTAAATGAACATTGAAAATTGCATTAAATTCAGTGTATTCATTCAAATCTGTATTGTGTAATGTTTGATGTTACTGATGCTTGTAATTCAGTTGTTTTATACGATAGCAGCACATATAATACTGTATAAGACTAGTAAAACTAGCATCCTATATATAATATA
>CM049851.1:30897519-31057519 GCA_027422415.1 Schizothorax lantsangensis
TGTAGCTCGGTTCTGTATGAGGGGCTATATAGCACCGTCTTACAGAACCTGTTAAGCTCCTGTATGGTTCTTCAGCGGTTCTTTGGCATGACTGAGGGGCTATATAGCACCGCTACCATATACAGAACCCGTTAAGCTCCTGTATGGTTCTTCAGCGGTTCTTCAGTGGTTCTTTGGGGTGATTAAGGTGCTATATAGCACCACTGCCGTACAAAGAACCTGTTAAGCCCCTTTAAAGGTTCTTTACAAGCCAAAGAACCACTGTTGGTGCTGTTTAGCACCATTTTTGTTGAAGAAATTCAATGCAATATGGCACCTCTTATGGTTCTACATAGCACCATTTGACAAAGGAGCTGTATATCACCTTTAAAGATATGGTGCTATACAGCACCAAAAGTGCTTCCCCTATGATTACGAGCCAAGAACCACTTTTAGTGCTATATAGCACCATGTTTTTAGAGTGTGCATGGAAAAACACAGTATACAACTCACACACTATTTCTGAGTTCCTACAATCTGCTCATTAAGTGTGTCGTCACGTGACACTGTTTCCGGCTCCAAACTGAAATCAGATGCCAAAAGCAAACAACAAACAGTGATAATATACACTCATGGAAGCTTGTTTCCACCCTAGGATTAAAAAAAGAAGGTAATTGTGACAATTTATCTCACAAATCAGAGTTGTGAGATACAAACTTGCAATTGCGAGAAACAAAGTCAGTATTGTGAGATAAAAATTTGCAGTTACCTTTATTTCATCTTAAAAAACACTTATATGTGTCCCTGGAGCACAAAAGCAGTCATAAGTAACACAGGTATATTTGTAGCAATAGACAACAATACATTGTATGGGTCAAAATTATTGATTTTTCTTTTATGCCAAAAATCATTAGGATATTAAGATCATGTTCCATGAAGATATTTAGTAAATTTCCTACCGTAAATATATCAAAACTTAATTATTGATTAGTAATATGCATTGCTAAGAACTTCATTTGAACAACTTTAAAGGTGATTTTCTCAATATTTAGATTTTTTTGCTCCCTCAGATTCCAGATTTACAAACAGTTGCATCTCATCCAAATATTGTCCTATCATAACAAACCATACATCAATGGAAAGATTAATTATTCAGCTTTCAGATCATGTATAAATCACAATTTCCAAAAATTGACCCTTATGACTGGTTTTGTGCTCCAGGGTCGCAAATACAAACTCTGAATTAAAAGTGATTCAGTATGAATTCTTTGTCGAATGAGAAGAACAGTCAGAATTGTGAGATTAATGCCACGCATGCAACCATCTTTTATTTCGTGGCTTCTCTACAGTGTCCTGACCTTTATGTCCAAATCTCAGACGGTCAGACAGTGATTCATCATTTATGAATTTTTAAAATATTGATAGAACTGGAAATGAGTAGAGGCTTGGACACAGAATCATAATTCCTTATATCACGACTTAACAAGCGACAGCTTTCTCCTGGTTTCACAGACAAGGTTTAAGGCCTAGTCCTAGACTAAAATGTAAGTCTGAGCTGTTTAAACTGAAATAAACTTGCTCTGACTGATCTTAAAATATATCAGTGTCTTTGTTTTGTCTCAAAATGAACACCAGTATTGTTTTTTTCTAAGCATGTTTATAAAAATGACTTGAATCTCCTAATTGAACTATGGCCTAATCCTGGTTTAAGGTCCTTGCACACTGAGTCCAACATTTTCGTATGTGTTTTTTGGTATTCGTCATCCTTTCCTATCAAACGGATATGCAAAAAACTTAGAAAATCGAACCTGATTTTAATTTTTTTATGACGGAAGAAACTTTCAGAGGCGGTGTGTAAACATGATTGACACAACATGAGGTCGTATTTATTTTGTAACGTGCGAAAATTTCGGATGAATATTTCGGACTCAGTGTGCAAAGACCTTTAGTCTAAGCCCTGACCGTGAAACCAGGCCTTTGTGTGACAAACAAGTTCCAGTAACAATTATCAATTAATCATTTAATTTAATAATAATAATAATTTATTTAATTTCCACTAATAATTTATCAATTTGCACTGGCTACTTGCATAAAATGTAATGTTTGCCTACAAAAGCACCTCTGGCTCTGCACCACTTTACCTAAATTCATTACTTCAGACTTATGTGCCTCTAGAAGCTTGTGTTCTGCAAGTGAACGACGCTTTATTGTTCATCCCAAAGAGACACATATACGGTGGCCGAGAGAGCTCAATGTGCTGCAACACCAGCAAATCAAGAAAACATCTTCATCAGTTTGACAGCACGTGCTGCAAATGCTCACAATGCAACCAAATAAAGAAATGCACTGCAAATATACTTCTTTATTTGGTTGTGTTGTGAGCATTTGCAGCACGTGCTGTCAAACTGATGAAGATGTTTTCTTGATTTGCTGGTGTTTTTTCTATTTGCATGTGTTTTCTGAAGTTGCAGTGCGTCTCGGCCACCGTACACATAATCACTTTCACAGACTTTCACATTAACTGTTCCCATCCGGTGGAATGACGATTGATCTTAGCGCTTAAGAGCGTTTTCTACGAGTCATTTTACGAACGTTCGTTATTGTTTCACTGCGTTTCCCAAAAATGCACGTAACACAATCACGCGTAGCCCTGATTTAAGAGCTACTTAGAGTCGCTATCCGTTGGTCAAGTGCTGAAATGTCTATTTATAGAAAGGCTTGTAATTGTAGTACACGCTCGTTTATTGAAATATTAACCTAATGCTGCGTTCCAGACAGCTCGGATAATAATATAATATAATATTATGTAATATTATATAAGTATAATATTATTAAAATATAGGCTAAGTGATAAGTATAATATTAATCTACTATATATAATAATATTATATATATAGAGTACATTAATATTATACTTGTAGATTAATATACTATATAGTATAATATATAATATCTGTAGAGACGTTATTTCCGGGTCCAATGCATGGCTGGTTTTCGTCATTGACTGATTTTTTATTTTATTTTGTTTTTGAGTTTATCCCTATTTTTTCCAGTCTTTGAAGCATATTTCCTACATTATTAAAAAAAAAATTCAGTCATTTAATTTAAATGTGTATTTCTATTTTAATTATTTCATTTATAAATACATTTAAACAAAAAAAAACAAAAAAAGAGTAATAAAGTGTACAATAAAGTACAATCAAAAGCTTTAATTATAATCACACTGCACTTGAATACAGTTAACGGTGTGATCTGCTGATTGTCCTGCAGGTGATCTTAGATTAAGTCTTCTTACGATGCTCGTAGGGCTTTACGATTACTCCAGAGCACTCGTAGATCTACGAAGATTTTCAAGTACTACTTAAGTTACGATGCTTTTGGGAAACGCAGCCCTGCCCAACTCAATCCTTAACCATCTCCAAGAATCAGCTAAAACACATCTTTATTTGACCCTCTAACTCTAGCACTCTCTATTCTAATTCTATTCTTTAATTCTATTCTATAAAAATCCCCCTTTTAGACTTGCACTCTATTAGTTTACTGCTTGTTTTGTTAAAAAAATAACACTTGCTTCTCTATTCTTTTTATATTCTATCTATTTGCTTTCTTTTGATTTATTATACAATTAACAAAAAAGGCCTTTAACACTAGCTTGCTCTATTCTTTTTCTATTCTATGTTTTCTTTTTATTTATTATATTGTTAGGTGTACTGTGTTAAGCTAACTGAGACTTGTTATAGCAGGTGCACATCATTGCTCTTTTGATTGCTTCTGTTGTAAGCCGCTTTGGATAAAAGCATCTGCTAAATGACTAAATGTAAAGCACTAATGTGCATGAGTTGAATGCATATGGGACACTTTTAAGGATCTGTTCTCTTCTCGCTGTTGCTGTATGGAAAAGAGCTGCTTGGAAATCCTGCGAAATATCTCCTTTAGCAGAAATGTTCTGTTTGGTTTGTCCTGATCCTGATGAGAGGTGAGGAGGAGGCACAGGAGTGCTGGGGATGATCCTCTGATTGGAGCAGCAGCATTCACGGAGAGGTTTCCAGGGATGCCGAGGTGAATGAGACGCGGCGGAGCTTCGAGGCGACACTCCTTCAAACGCGCAGCGCGTGATCTGTGGTGATTTATCTGTGAACAGCGCGTGATCTCTGCGTTAAACACCGATCTGCCGCTTTCTCATGTGAGTTACCCATCATCGCTGCTTTATGTTCGCTGCATATGACGGAGGATATTATAGCTGTGGCACCTGCATCATCATCATCATCATCATCAAGCGTTCATCCGCATTACTGGGTAGATATCACAGGTTAAACCAGGGATTGTGAAGCGTTTAGCAATTCTGACGTTACCGCAATATTTTGCATCTTTAAAAATATTTGTACACTTTATAAACATTTAATTGTTGTGATTAAGCCTTCGTCGATTAGATTAGCATTGGTTAGCATTTAGAGGCCAAACTCTTAAAGTGACATTTGCCCATGCGGTAAATATGTATCATGTTTCATAACCTCGTTTGAGAAAAAATGATACTGAATCCTTTTTCTGATAATTTCGTTTTTTTTAAAAAAAAAAATCTTGTTTATTGCACTTTTGCAAAAAAGAGGTGAAAACATGCTCAGATGCATAAATAGTTTTATAAGGTTTTATTTTATTAATGTTGATAATGACCTACCGCTTGATTGTGCATTAAATTAAGAAACACGTGAAAGATGTGTCGTTTTATGTGCCTTCTGTTTATATAGTATGCAAATGTGTGCTTATTTAATGATAAAACCTAATGTGCATACACGTTTACAGTTTAAAATGGTCACCGATAATAAATGTGGAAACTTTTAGTTCATATTAAAGACAGAATTATAGCCTATTTTACCTATTTAGCCTTATTTTCCCAGGCATTTTATGTTTGTTTGTTATTTAAGTGGAGAAAACGTGTTAATTTACATGCACTTTTTTTTTAAACTTCACCAAATAACAGCTAACCCACAACCAGACTAATTATTTTCTTTAATGAATCTAAAGGACATTTGCACCAGTGTCAAATAAAAAAACATGACACCTGTGTGCATGTGGTGCTTTCTGTTGGCAAACGTGGCAGGTTATTCCATGCATACAGAAATGACGATTTATTAGCAGCCGTGGTGTAACCTGAAACTGAATATGATTCATGAATGCCGTTGTGATGAATATGTTGTTCCCACAGATGGATGTGTTATCGCTGATGTTTGGGAAAATGCGTCAGTGTTGCCGCTCCCCTGCGGTTCGATCCTGAGCGGTGCAAACGTGTGACTGATTCAAACCATGGAGCCCAAACCTGACTGCTGCGCCTCATCCGTGCCCAACTCTCAGTGCGAGCTGCAGCTCAACATCTACGAGACCATCAGCGAGGGGAACGTGAATAAGCTGGAGAGCTCAGCGCTGGTGCGTGCCGGCAGCGACCCCAGCTCCTATCCCTCCTCCAGACGCCAGAGGTTCATCCGCAGGAGCCTGTGGGTCACCGATAATGACGAGCCCCAGCCCGACGACTGCAACCCGGAGTGCGAGGAGCAGAGGAAGATGCTCAGCATCAACCTGAGGACCATTGTGGACCGAACTCTGGCCGTCCGATCCGGGTTACAGGAGGGGTCGAGCACGGAGAGCCAGAAGGCTCAGAAAGAGCTGGACGAGGAGCGAGCGGACGGAGGGAAGACTCACATGAAGGCGTCCAGCGAGGAGAACGAGGAGGAGGCTGAGATGAAGGCCGTGGCCACCTCTCCCGGTGGACGCTTTCTCAAGTTTGACATCGAAATCGGCCGTGGCTCCTTTAAGACGGTCTACAAGGGCTTGGACACGGACACCTGGGTGGAGGTGGCTTGGTGTGAACTTCAGGTGTGTTTCCGCATATTCTCATTGATCAGTATGTGCATGAGAAGTGATGGTGATACCGTGGTGCTTTCTTTGCTGATAAGACCGGTTTAAGATAGGGCTTCATGATAAATCGCAATGAAACCGCAGAAGCTGTGATAGTCATGCGTATCTCTCAGTGAAGCACGGTTCTGTGATCAGTAGTAAATCTCCATCTGAAGGACAGAGAAACTCCAAATACACCCCGCAGAAGAAACCCAGGAGATCCCTATAGCGCTAGCTGAAGATTTAACTGCTTTCATTGAGTCAACGTGACTAATGCTGGCTTCACGTGCTATCAGAAATGTCCTATATCCCACTTATGAAGTCGTGATTACGAGCTTGTCGAGTGCTTTAATGTCGGAAAGAATAAAATGTAGCATCCCATTGGTTCGCCTCCCCTCAGCCCATTGAGTTTTAACAGACCCTCTAAAGTGTGCGGTGAGTTTGCTGGGGGGTAATTGAGAATGAATGGGAGAAGGCAATGCCTCCATCGCGATATGATTGGATATGACTGGTTATGTTCAGCTGTGATTGGTTCATTTGATAAATCCCACCTCTTGTGTTTGTGTGTTTTCGCGAATCAGTCTGAATGAACAATATAATGGCGTTAATGGGAAGACTAGTATAAAAAAGTAGATGTAACTTAGATATAACCACTTTGTTACATCAAAATAAGACTTAAAATGGCCTGGAAACATGTTATTATTTTGGAATAAATGTAAAATGCTTAAAAACACTAACTATAGTGCTATACTATACATGCAGTTTGCTGACAATTCTGGAATTTCGGTCAAATACATGTTTATTTCACTGCTTATAAAACATACAATATGCTTCGCATGATCGTTCATATCTAGCCTATAAATACACTACTTTAGCTACAAGACAAAGGGATGTAGTTGTTGTGAGAACAGCATTGACAGCAGCACCATGTTTAAAGTTTATGACCCGTCCAACTCGGAAACTCAGGTATCAAAATTATTTCTGAATTTTCACGTCCAATTTCTGATTAGGAAACTCATATTTATGATAATTCCAACAGCACGTGAATGCAGCATAATAAACACACGACTACGACAATATATGATGTATAGTTCTTCTTCTTATAATTTTCCTTATAATAAAGTATATAATAATGCAATGCCTTTATCACTGCTTAGAATACTATGAAATATGTGTCCCTGGAGCACAAAAGCAGTCATAAGTAACACAGGTATATTTGTAGCAATAACCAACAATACATTGTATGGGTCAAAATTATAGATTTTTTTTAATGCCAAAAATCATTAGGATATTAAGATCATGTTCCATGAAGATATTTAGTAAATTTCTTACCGTAAATATATCAAAACTTCATTTTTGATTAGTAATATGCATTGCTAAGAACTTCATTTGAACAACTTTAAAGGTGATTTTCTCAATATTTTGATTTTTTTGCACCCTCAGATTCCAGATTTACAAATATTGTCCTATCATAACAAACCATACATCAATGGAAAGATTATTTATTCAGATATCAGTTGATGCATAAATCTCAATTTTGAAAAATTGACACTTATGATTGGTTTTGTGGTCCAGGTGCCTTATTCTGTGTGGAGTAAAAACATGTTATTAAATGTGGTATTTTCACGTGCTTTCAGATGGAGCAGCGTTTACTACAGAGAGCCGTAGTTCACTGAGAAGCTACACAAACAGCTGTCATTATCACAGACGATATCTTCACACGATTATATCATCTGCAATTTTTTGCGCATAGCTTGTCAGTGAACTACGGCTCTGTGTAGTAAATGCTGCTCCATCTGAAAGCACATGATGGAGATTTACTACTGATCACAGAACCGGCTTTACTGACAAGATACACATGAATATCACATTCGATTAATCGTGCAGCCCTAGTTTAAGGGCGTGTTCACACTTGGCCTCTTTTTTTGACAAGAAAAGTTGACAAGCGCTTTTTTAGTTAAACAAATAGCTGGCAGTGTTTTGGTTACAAACAGCATCCGAGGGCTTCTTTTGTTGCTATAGCAACAGCTGCAACAGTAGCCTAGTGCTGTGTGCTGCAGAAATGTCCAGAAAGTTGTCTCTTGTGTTGGTTTTGAAGTTAACGGGGAGGGTAATATCGGTTCACAATGACGTTTGTGGGTGCATGACATTATACGGGGAAGGAAACAGTATGGTGCTTACAACTATTTAATCCAGGAGCTCCGGTTGGACGATGCACGGTTTGTGGCATATTTTAGACTAGATAGAGTTTTGTGCTCATATCATACATCTTGTGCTGCTTCTGCTCTATTTTTTGTTGTTATGGAAATGACTCGCTACTCGCTTGTCATTGGTCAGCTGTCAAAAAGGCACTTGACGTAGGGCCAAGTGTGAACATAACCTAAGGGTGTATATTCACACCAGGAAAGTCAGCTAGTTCACTTGCTTTAGTCCGGACCAAATACAATGTTGATTTTTGTTTTTGTTTGGTGTGGTTCCTTTCACACTGCCCCTTTTTGCAAGTGAACCAGAAATTGTAAAGAAAACCACACGTGTGCTAAGGTCATGCATTCATTAGTTCATCTATTCAACCCTACCAGAGTTGGTTTGTGAGCGGACCGAGATCACCTCTTCAGCTGGGTCTGGATACGGTTGTTTGGTCCTGTTTTTGCTGTATCAAAAATATCCACATCAAGAGGTTAAACGAACTTGAGTTTGATTTAATCGAATCAAACAAGACCGGTATGAATACACAAGGTGGTTTTGAAAACAACTGGTTTTCAAAAGGTTTAGCTGAGTACTTTATTCAAAGTCAAAAGTCAAAGTCAGCTTTATTGTCAATTCTGCCACATGTACCGTACATACATACAGAGAATTGAAATTGCGTCACTGTACATGTACAATGAAACTCTGGTGGAGCAACCTCCAGGTGCCTTCTTGAATCTTGATGCATACAAATAGTAGTGTACCATGTACGAATCATATTATACACTAAAGAATCTACTATTAGACAATATACATAGTACGCTATTCAATACAATACACTATACACAATGCAATATACAATATACACAATATGCTATACAACACAGTACACAAAGGCCACATAACATAAGACAACAGATAAATGTAAACATTATGTGCAATTAAGGTAGTTGACATCTTGACCATGATTAATAAGATTTTACTCAATGTTTCATTTAGGTTTCAGTCCCTCTTTAATGGTTGTTAGTCATACAGATTTTTGTTCATTATTGATGTTGAATGGAGTCACGGGTCCAAAACAGGTCTGTTGTAAAAGAGCTGACAGATTGTTAAAGAGTCACTTTGAAAGATATATAGATTAGGAATTTGATTGTAATAATGCAGTGAATTTGATCTTTGCAGGTCCTCTGTGTTACAGATCTTCTGCTGTGTGAAAACATAATTTAGGAGATTTTTTTAAAGGGGTTAGGAATATTGTAATAATGCACAGTGAATTTACATGTTGTTTGTCCTCTGAAATGTGTGTTGGCAGTGTTTGTACACAACCACCCTGTGTGAAAAGATAATTTAGGAGATAAAAATAAAGGGGTCAGTGGTTTTTTTGTAATCTAAATGTTTACCCCTTTCTCATGTTGTTTGAACTGAAATCTCTGTGTGACGTCACACGGACGGAGGCCCCTCAATTGTACACAACCACCCTATAATGATTCCACCCAGGTTTCAGTTTACCCCTTTCTCAAATCGAGCCGATCTCTGTGTTGAGTCCCACAATGTTGTTGACAGCAGCGTCAGCACAGACTGCAGTCACCTTAGCCCCGCCCTGAGTGAGCTGTCATTTTTCACCCAAGTACTCCAGAGTCACCCTTGGGGCGGGGCGACACATTTGGGCGGGGTGACGTGTTCCGCATTCTTTTATATATTTCATGGATCTACGCTGTTTGGCTGTACTACAGCAGAGCAGAAATACGTTTGCAAGGCATTCTTTTATATACGATTTTAGTTAGAATCAATTAGCAAACGCTGTTTGGCTGTTTTTTTTAAACTGAAATATTTGTTAGATTAAGTTCCTATCAAAGCTTGGTGTTTTTTTTAAATCTCCTTATGAGTATCGGGCAGAACAGAGCTGTTAAAGTTCCTATCAAACGCTTGGTGGCGGCATCTCACGAATTCGGGCAGAACAGAGCTCTGAACAAATTCTTAATTCGTGGCCATGATAGTCCTACCTAGTCTGGGGCTATAAATAGCCTCGCCTATGATATAGAAATATTAATTATGTTTCTGTGTGATGAACTTAAATAGTGGTCCTAATCTATGTTTCTGTGTGAGGTGGGTTGCACGTTAAATGAAGTCAGTCCTCAATCTCAATTGCACTTTTCACAGAAGCAGATATACTTAAACATTGAGCAGTTTTAGCTGGGCGATGTTGATAAAAATGATCCACTGTTTGAGATTTAGATGTTTTGTATAAGTATATTTATATGATATACTTAAACATTAGCCATATTCTTTATTTTAGGATCGATGTATGATAAAAATTACTGTTTGAGATTTAGATGTTTTGTATAATGTATATTTATATTCACTGTAGTTTAAGACAGACAAACCCGCAAATGGTTTTATTTTAAAGAACAACTGCGGTGACAAATGACAATAATACCAAAAGTCCATCAGCATAAGACAGACAAACCCGCAAAACTGGGGTTTTATGTGTGGACAAATAATGGGACAATAATACCAAATAAAAACCTTCAGCATGAAACAATTTTTATTATTATTATTATTATTTTTGTTGCATAAGAATAAAAACCTTGCCTATTTTAAATGAAACAATTTTTATTATTATTATTATTATTTTTGTTTACTAAAACAGCTGTTATTTTAAATGTTTTTGACCTAAAACAGCAAATATTATTATTAATGTGCTTTAGTGCAAATATTATTATTAATGTATTTAGTGCAATAAATGTTAATTTTCTAAATGCAACATTTTTATTTATACTTTTATGCAACATTTTTATTTAGACTTTTATGCACAAATTAAATTACTGGTTTTGCACAAATTAAATTACTGGTTTTGTCCTTTAAAAAGAACCAGGAATCACTGTACTATATTGATTTTAGATTTTTGTAGGCCTATATTGATTTTAGATTTTTAGTCTTTAATAAATAAAAAAAATATTATCACTTTAATAAATAAAAAAAATATTAATGGCTCAGAGAACTCATTAAAAGTGCTCATTAGTGCTCATGTACCTATAGTGAATTTAATCTGAGTGATTTAATATTCGATAGTTATGTAGGTTTATATGGCTACAATGATCGAGTGTTAATAACTGAATCTAAATTCATCTCGTACACAGATTAGAACACGCACATAATGAGGATGTGGATACAGAAATTGGATTTTTAATATCTGATGTCATGGGCACTCATTTACTATAGGAACCTTTAAAATTGTAAGAGAATCAATATAGGCTCAAATATTTTATTAAGATATAAACAAGGAAACACTGCTTGCATGAAAACATTTTATTAACCTACAAGTTTGTGAAACATTGAGCAACGTAACATCTCTTTAAACAACAACAAAAACGGTTGTGCTTTAAAACGTAAAATCAGCCGCTTATGTTTGTGTTTGTCCATCTCTAAAATGCATCTAAATTATCATAATTTGCGTATAAAATCCCAATTTAGTGCTGATCCGCGGCCTGCCGATCCTCAAGGAAATATGAATGAAGCATTCAGCCTGAACAACACGGAGGTGCTGTCATCAAGAGTTTATTTGTAAACGATGACTTCATCTGACTAAAATTACCATGGTTACTAAACAGATAATAATTAAGATAGGCCTATGATTCTAGAGTTAGCACATAATATTTCTGTAATATGGCCAAATCAATTACAAAATCGTACACAAAGGGATGAATGCTCGGGTCTACACCAATAAGATTTGCCGTGTTATAAACCAATAGAATTGGGGGTGGGCGGAGCGACACGTGTCGCCCCGCCCAAATGTGTCGCCCCGCCCCATCGTCCAGGGTGCATTCTGGGGCTACTCGTTTCACCAGCAGATGTAGACAAGAATGACTCCTAAGCGATTGAGGTGTTTGTTGTTGGATGTAATGATGAACATAGCAGTCGTCATTTACTCCCGACATCTGAGCCGCTGAAGAGGATTACGTTTGGTTCTGAAGGGAACGCGCCCTCGATCTGCCTAAATGCGTCTCTGAGTTTCGCGTGAATCATTCGTGATCCAGCTTCACCTACAGAAGAAGTGAGTACAAGGTTTTTAAATTAATCTTTGCAAATCGCCTTTCCTAATAATTAGCAAGTTTCACGATGAATGCGCTAAAGTAAACAGTCCCTCAGAGAGCGGCTCTGAAGAGAGGGGCGGAGTCAGCAGAGCTCATTAACATTTAAAGGAGAAGGACACAATACTGCTTGCTCTAAAAAGAGCTGTTTTTGACAGGGTGAAAAAGGTGTTTTTTACACTACCAATGAGAAATTTTAACCAAACTATGTTACAGACTTTTCATTAAGACCCTAAAGAATAATATCAACTTGTGGAAAATGGGCATTATATGACTCCTTTAAAAACTGACTTTCCATAGTTGTTAACATCATGTCATCGGTGTAGGGCTTAGTAGGGCGATGTTTTTACTTAGAAGCCCTTCATTATTTCATCATGTATGAAAACATCCAATAAATCTTTATTGACAAACTGAAACCACAAATGCAAAAATCTCAAGCTCCTGGGAAACAAATTGAATGGCAAAGCAGCTTTTCATGAGTATGTTGGTTGCTTTTGGCTGTGGTTTATATTTGGTGTTTGATAACTATATCAATGGCTCACATAATGCTTCTGTTCGGATCTGAAGGGACACAGTGTTTGTGACTGTAAGTGTTCAGTGTGAACGCTGATCTCAGATGTGTGTTTAGTGAAGGGTTGTTGGACTAGTAAGTGTTATCTCGTTCTTTAGCCTGGGTTAATAATCCTGGCTACAAGCACAAACACACAAGTTGAAGTAAAAGTAATTATTAGAGAGAGTAAAAGTACTATTCAATAAAAACACCAATTAAGTAGCAAATATCTAGTTTGGCAAAATAATGATGATGAAGTCAGCGAAGGGTTTTATGTGTTATGAAAGATGCATTATTTGTGAGAGATGGCATACTCTCATAAATGAACAAATTAAAAAGCCATCTGTCAGAAGATAAACAGTAGTATATCATAGTTTACTGTCGCAGAATGGCGTAGAGATGGATGGTATCATATTGTACTTGATGATAGCCATGTTGATTCAAGTACAGTAGTTGCATATTAAACCATGTGCCCAAAATTCATAATAATGTCATGTGATTGTAAAATGTTTCCACCTGTAGTACAGAATTATTTACATAGGTGTTGAATCGTCTTCATCTCCGTCAAATGATAAATACATGTTCAGGCTTGGTTTCAGTTGATTATATCTACTTCATCCAGTGCTGTATTCCTGTCACTTTTAGTTTTTTTGTTGTTGTGGGAAAAAGTTTCAGAAAATGCACTGCATGCGTGAACAAAACAAAGCACTCAGACTCAATATGTTCAATATTAAACAACAGTGTTGGGTAAGTTACTCTAAAAAAGTTATTAATTACTAGTTACTAATTACATCTTCACCAGTGTAATTAGATTACTGTACAAAATACTCTCTCCAAAAAATATTTAAATCAAAATCAAATCACTTTTATTGTCACATCACCACAGCACGAGTGCCTTGGTGAGTGAAATTCTTGAGAGCGTGCTCCAGACAGTGCAAAACACAAAACAATTTACATATAGACAGTACATATTTACAGACTGTACAGAAGACAATGTGCATAATACACATACTCAATATACACAGTGTACTATAAAGACATACTTAGTTACCAATACACTGTATGTACACATTCTACATTATGTACACATCTATACATAGTAATATGTGAAGGTGCAACAGATTATACATTTACAACAGATTAGTTGTGCAATAGATAGTTGTGCAAAGGTGCAACAGATTATACATATGCAATGTCGTGGATGTGCATTGTATGGTATCCAGTGATAGCAGATAGGTTGTATTATTGCAGTGTGTGCGTGTAGTCCAGTGGAACGGTGTTAAAGTGCAGTGCATGGCATGTTGTGTGAGAGGGAGTTTGATGTAGGGTGAATTAGTTCTGACTAATTATGTATTACTACAGTAAATACTTTCTAAATCCTATATCAACCTCGATAAGGATAGACATGAAACGGTTATTTTAATTCTTTCAAGTAACTACATAAATTATTCTGGTCACACTTTAGATTAGGGTCCAATTCTCACTATTAACTATGTCTCAATATACTCCTAATTACTGCTTATTAATACTTAGTAAAGTAGTTGTTAAGTTTAAGGGTAGCATTAAGGATTTAGAATAAGGTCTTCAGAATAAGACAATAATATGTGCTTTTTAAGTAATAATAAACAGCCAATATAACAGTAATATTCATGCTAATAACCAACTAGTTAATAGTGAGAATTGTACACTAAAGTGTTACCAATATTCTTATTAACTCACCAAAGTATTTAAAGTGCATAAAAAGCATGCATTTTAAGGTTAGATTTTAAGTGATGATGTTAAATCCGCTATAAATGTTCTACAGTCTATACACAGTACAAACTTTAGGTTAGCTTGAGAAAGCCTAGCCTGAAAGTTTAAAGCAGTTGTAAAAGCCTGAAGTTTGAACATTGAGATTAGATTAGATAGATGTGGATAACATGTTTCTAGCATGATTAATATGTTTTTAGTATGATTAGCATGTTACTAGCATGTTGCTAGCATGACTAGCAAGTGACTAGCATGTTGCTTGCATGATTAGCAAGTGACTAGCATGTTGCTAGCATGATTAGCAAGTGTCTACCATGTTGCTAGCATGATTAGCAAGTGACTAGCCTGTTGCTAGCATTATTAGCAAGTTATTAGCATGTTGCTAGCATGATTAACAAGTGACTAGCATGTTGCTAGCATGATTAACAAATGACTAGCATGTCGCTAGCATGTTTCTAGCATGATTAGCATGATACTATCATATTGCTAGCATGATTAGCAAGTGACTATCATGTTGCTATCATGTTTCTAGCATGATTAGCAAGTGACTAGCCTGTTGCTAGCATGATTAGCAAGTTATTAGCATGTTGCTAGCATGATTAACAAGTGACTAGCATGTCGCTAGCATGTTTCTAGCATGATTAGCATGTTACTAGCATATTGCTAGCATGATTAGCAAGTGACTAGCATGTTGCTATCATGTTTCTAGCATGATTAGCATGTTGTTAGCATTATTAGCAAGTAACTAGCATGTTTCTAGCATTATTAGCATGTTACTAGCATGTTGGTAGCATGACTAGGAAGTGACTAGCATGTTTCTAGCATGACTAGCATGTCGCTAGCAGGTTTCTAGCATTATGATTAACATGTTACTAGCATGTTGCTAGCATGATTAGCAAGCGACTAGCATGCCGCTAGCATGTTTCTAGCATGATTCATGCATCATTAGCAAGTGACTAGCATGTTGTTATCATGTTTCTAGCATGATTAGCATGTTGCTAGCATGATTAACAAGTAACTAGCATGTTGCTAGCATGTTACTAGCATGTTGCTAGCATGTTACTAGCATGATTATTATGTGACAAGCATGATTAGCATGTGACTAGCATGTTGCTAGCATTGATTAGTGAGCGACTAGCATGATCAGCAAGTTACTAGAATGTCGTTAACATGTTTTACAGAAAAAATAAGAGTAATCCCTTACTTTACTTTTTCAAGGGAAAAGTAATTAAGTTACAGTAACTAATTACTTAGTAACTGTTAAACAACATATACACATGTGAAGCCAGCTGTCCTCTTCATAAGTCCTGAGACCCTATATGAAAGGGTGACACAGTTAACCACCAGATCCTCCTGTCCACTCTCAGAAAGATGGGCATCTCAGGAACCGCCCTCCTGTGGTTCGAGTCTTACCTCTCAGATAGGTCCTTCAGGGTGTCTTAGAGGGGTGAGGTTTCGAAGTCACAACTTCTTGCTACTGGAGTTCCTCAAGGCTCAGTGCTTGGACCACTTCTCTTCTCCATCTACATGTCGTCATTAGGATCAGTTATTCAGAAGCATGGCTTTCCTTTTCCTGGAGACCCAATGCTAAACTCTCAGGAAGGGTGAACCTATGCTAGTTTGCCCTGTTTAACGACAACCAATGCGGACATTAGGGGTGTGCGATATGATACAATGTCTCCACGATCTGCTTTTGAAGAAATATCGTAGTATCGTGCTACAGCACACATTCTATCAGTTACAGTTCTGGTGCCACCATCTCTATATACTGTACAACGCCACATACATTCACAACAGTGTTAACTCAGCGGTGGAGTTACTCTCACGGGACACTGCACTTATTCACAATCACAAAACTACATTATTTGCGTGTGTTTTAAAGCCTGAAAAAAACAATAGAATCCTGCCCAAAACACAATAGAAAATCTAATGGGTTTAATGGTTATAATGGGAATTGTATTGGTTTTAATGGAAACTATAATGGTGTCTACTGGTATGTGATGGATTCTATTGGTGGGATGTTAAATCCTATTGGGAAAATGCCCAAAACACACTACAAAAAGGAATTTTGTAATGGTTTTACTGGAAAAAGCTAATGGTTTATAATGGTATTTTAATGGAAACCATTGGAATTTCTGTGATGGTTTCTATTGGGCTTCTATTGTTTTTTTTTTAGCAGTGTGGTTAAGCTTTTCATTCACGCGCGGGTCTGACGTGCACTTTGTCTGAGCGCCGCGTACACATTAAAAAGCATGTCTAACAGCGCCTGATTACTCAACTAAATTATCTTTTGAGCTAATACTGACAAAACACAAGGTTTGCATATAGACTCAGTTGGTTATGTCTAAAATGAAAGTAAAGAGTTGAGAGAAAAACGTATGCTTGGCTGTATATTAGATGCGTGCAGCTCTTAAAGAGACAGTGCACTAAACATGCTGCCCATTGTCATTAAAGGGATAGTTCACCCTAAAATTACATTTCTGTCATTATTTACTCACTCACGTGCCAAACCTGTTTTAATTTATTTCTAGTGCTGAACACAAAAGAAGATATTTTGAAGAATGCGGAAACCAAACAGTTGCTACCAGCAACTGTTTGGTTTCCGCATTCTTCAAAATAGCATGTATGTTCAGCAGAAGAAAGAAACTCATTCAGGTTTAAAACTAATTTTGAGTGAGTAAATGATGGTATAAATATAAAACACTATGACAGAATCAACAGACAGATGACATAATTTTTATTCTTTAATGTTAAAACAACAAAACACAAAGAGAAAGAAATAACTCTACTCTTGACTGAAAAAAGAATACAGTTGCTTTAATAGGATATATAGTGTTTTATCATTATTTATATATACATATTGTCCCTGAAAATTAAACACTATTTGTTTTATTTGTATATTATGTGTATTTGTAATGTATATATTTGTTCTTATTTTTTAATAACAAATATAAAATAAAGACAACTTGCCCACTTTGGCCTAAATATCCACCATTCTTTTTTATATTTTGTTGCCTTGAAAGGCTTTGTCTTTATAATAGGGAAATTATTTTGGCTGTACTGCTCAGACAAAATAGTAAAACCAACATGACAAAGAATTGTGATAAAATCGTGATATTTAAAAAAAAAAAACGTGATATGATATTTTTGCCATATCGCCCACCCCTAGTGGTCAGGCCACATAATGAACAGTCAGATCCCCTGCAGACGCCACAATCAGAGAAAGACTCGTGAAGACACACCAGTTGCATTGTTCTGTTAGGCTCCTCTCAAACAGCTTCTGGATGCTTTTCTCACAGCGAGCGAGCGGTGATCTTACGGTGGTTTGGGACGCTGTGATGAAGCGTGTGGAGCTGTAATGTTATCCTGACTGGATACCGACGGCCGGAGCTAAAGCGTAACGCAATAGAAGCTCTGGAGGCCAGAGATCAGTCAAGTCAGTCTGTGATCAAAAGTATCTTTCTTTCGGTGCTCTTTTTCTATTATCTCCTTAGTTATTATCTTAGTTCTTAATAATGCTCAACCTCAAATCAATAACAGATAGCTATAGATTCAAATAACACGTAAAACGAAGGCATACAGTGGTTTGTTGATCATTTTCAACAGATGCATTCAAGACATGCATCACTTTTATTTTGACACAACCTTGTTTTGTATGTTAGCCAGCTCAAAATATCTATGCATCTCTAAATCAGCATCAAAGTTTAATAAAACACAGAAAAGCAAGTGTTTAAAGAAGTCATTGGATGCAAAATTCACTTTATAAGTTGTTTGAACATAAATGTGTGTTGGAAGTGTGTGTACACATCCATCCTATAATGATAAAAATCTACCCAGTGTTTTTAAAAATCCTCTTTCTCAAATCAGGCTGTTCTGAGAGTCCTGTCAGATTGACGTAGTTCTGTACAAGCCCCTCCCACGATAGTTGATTGACAGGCCGTCTTACCTTAGCCCCGCCCCCCTGTGTGAGCTGAGAGCTCCGCCTCCAGTGCTGGTGAAGACAAGATGTCTCAGATTAAGCGTTTTGTTGTTGGATGTAATAATGAATAATCAGTCGTCATTTACTCCTAACATCTGAGCTGCTGAAGACACAGTGGATTAACGTTACTTTCGCTTTGAAGTGAATGCGCCGATCCCGATCTACATAAATGCATCTATGTTCGCGTGAATCATTCGTGATCCAGCTTCATCTACAGAAGAAGTGTGTATAAGGGTTTTTATGAATCTTTGCAAATCGCCTTTCCTAATAATGTACTAGTTAGTCAGTTTCGCGGATAAAGTAAACAGTACTGCTCGTCACCCCACGGAAGAGAGGGGCGGAGTCAGCAGAGCTCATTAGCATTTAAAGCAACATGGACATAAAAAACGGCTTGATGTAAACAGAGCTGATTTTGACAGGGTAAAAAAATTGCTTTTTACACTAACATTGAGAAATTTTAACCAAAGTATGTTATAGACTTTTCATTAAGACCCTAAAGAATCATATACATTTGTGGAAAATGGGCATCCGATGACTCCTTTAAGGCTTGAAATCATGTCTGAATGGGCAGGTGACACAAACTCTGTGACTCGGGCTTCAGGTTTTTATTGTTGAGCCCTGTAAAGACGTTCAGATGACTTTAACACCTCTTTGAATGCATTCGAAAGTGTTTAGCAGAGCCTCTTCTCATCGGTGTGTGTTTGCTCTGTTGATAAGCATCTGTAGCTGCAGGAATGTGGCGTTGCTGATGGAGATCTCAGACCCACAGAAACACACACTCCAGTCATGTCCGGGTTTGTCTGCCCGTGTGTTTGGGGTGGATTTGGGATAAATATGCAAAACACTGCAAACTAGGTCAGTACTGTTGTTCATTTAGTTCCTAAGAGGTTGGGCAGTGGACCATGTTGAGAAATCGTTCTTTTCAGATCCGCTGGCCTTTTGCTGCAGGGACCTTCATTGAAGGGATTCGGACACTGACGGCTTTGCTTTATATATGAGATATTTTGACGACTTCTGAAGCCTGGTGACAGATTGTTGATGATATTATTGACATGTCAGGGTGTTTTGCCGCAGCTGTCCACTGATCCTCCTCCGTTACGCTCTCTGTCTGGATAGTGACCGCACACTGTTCCAGAAGCATTGATTCCAGAGCACTGGCCATTCATTTTCTCCATAGGCACTTCAGAGCGTACACAGTTGAGCGTGGTGCTAGCAACAACAAGGTTGTGGGTTCGATTCCCAGGGACTGCATGAACTTATCAAATGCATTCATTAAATGCAATGCAAGTAGGGTTGGGTACCGAACTCGGTACTTTTAAGGGTACCGACCGAATTGTGTCGGTACTACCGAGTACCGATTCACACTAAATCATTCGGTACCAAATTTCGGTACCTGAGAACGCATTTGGGCGCATACGAGAGAGAGAGAGATAGACAGAGTGAGAGAGAGAGAGCCTGTGACATGATGTCACCCCTGCAACTCTTTAAAACACAACACACAGGGCAAACCGAAATGTTCTGAAGTGTTTATATTTCTAGGCTCATATGGTTTCCGTGGAAACGTGGACAGGAGGTGGAGTCCATTCATAAAAACTGAATTTACTCTAAAGCGCGGAGTGCCACGGAATTCGTCAATTTTTGGATGAATAAAAGAAGGTCTGTCACTTAATTAGAATCGCGATATGAACTAATGTATGTGAATATTAAAACGCAAAAAGACGGTTTAAATATGAATCCTGCATGTTCCGTTAGCCTCGTTATGTTTGAATGGCGGAGACACGGTTTTGTTAACTAACACAAATACTGAAGCAAACGTGAACTCGCTACATGACGACATGGCTGAGAGTCACTTCATGAGAATTTTACCGTTTCATTTGAGAAAACTAGCATCATATCACACTGTATACACACAGAAACTTCACAGCAACCTGTCAAAATAAAAGTGCGGTTTAACATGTAACAGAAATATATTACTCTTGTATTATTTTTGTACAGTATAATGTACGTCTTTATATATTCCATTTACTGTCAAATTTAAATAAAACAATTAAATGATAAAAATAATTATTACAATCACATTAACCACTTAATTGTAGTAAAAAATACAATTATTATTAAAAAAAAATTAAAGGAATATTCACACAATTTTTCTACCATGTATTAATTTTAACAGTAAACCTCTGTTTGTTTGCCAAAAAATGAAAAATGATTAAAAATAAATAAATGTTTCATGCCTTCATTTGATTATCAGAAAAAAAAAAAAAAAAAAATTCTGGAAGAAAAAAAATAGTAGGGCCCTATTGTTCAAAATGTTGAAATTGAGAGTTTTGGACTTTTTTTTCACTGATATAAATGTTTTTGTTATTACACAGAGAGTAAAGTACCGAAAAAAGGTACCGTTGGGTACCGGTACCGATACCGGTACTATACCGGTTCAAATGTGAACAGTACCCAACCCTAAATGCAAGTCACTTTGGATAGAAGCATCTGTCAAATGCATAAATGTCTAAATTCATAAACCGTTGTAAGCCTTGGAGCAATGTTGCATGTTGACATTATTAGGTAACGTAACATGCATAAAATCAGCACTTGAGCTGTGCTACAAATTCAGTCCGTCTCTATTCAGGATTTGGCTGAATAGAGAGTTCCTCGTCATAGATCTCATGTCAGGATGCCAGAAAGCGTTTTATGGAGTGGATTGTGGAGTCCTCGTGCTTCAGTCAAATCTGTTAATGGTCATCTGGCGTCCTGCCTGACTGATGAAGCCACATCAGGTGAATTTGTGCTGTGTCAACAGCGCCACGCACACACAGACTCATGGGAAATGCACTGAATGGCCTCGAGCTACACAAACCCTGCTGCCAGCGCAGGAGGACAGGAGAGGAAGATACGGGTATGAACCTCAAACGTGAAACAGCCTACATCACTGCAGTCATTGCACTGAATTGAATTTGACAAGCTATGCAAAGATGGATTTACAAATCAGTTTGTGTTTCATAAGAGAGGCTTAATAGCTGGCCACTGTTTTTTTTTCACCAAATGCAACAAAAAATATCAATGTCACATGACCTCATCTCATTGCATGTGAGGTTATGATCTGTGCAGTCGTGCTGGTTTATTGTGTGATCTTAGTGAGAGGATGCCAGATGTTCAGATCACATCAGGGTTCATAAGGCTTGTTGGTAAAATCTTGTTGAAGCGATGTTCTCCAGCTCATGGCTCACGCCTGTCCTCCATTCAGCCTTTAATTACTGTGTCACTCGTCCAGGTCTTTAAACACTCTCACACGTGTGCCTTCTGTTTGATGCACAAAACTGCAACAGGCTGAGAAGCCTGTTGATCTGAAGGAAGCCCGAGGTTGATGGTCATGTCCACTAAAGCTGAAGTTAGGATTCAGAAGTTACATTTATTCTGCAAATCAGCTCTTTTGAAATGTACAGTTCAATGAATCAACAGTTCATTTGTGTCATAATCTGCATAAATGTGGCTCTCATTGAGGTCAAGTCTTAAAATTATATAAATTTCCCTTAAACAAATACGAAACATGACTTTGTAATTTTCAAACTGTATTAATTGATGAAAATGAACCAGGAGTAAGGGGGAGAGTGGAGGACGGTTGCAACATGGCTTATTTCTTCAATCAGGAATGAGCTACAGTGATGACGTTCATACTGAACATGCTCAGTGAGCCCCTCATCCTTCCTGGAAGAAATCAGACACATGTGACCATTCCTTCTTCCTTCTACAAAAAATCAGTTTCAAGGTAAAAAAGTATTTTTTTAAAGGTCAGATTTTTTTGTCATGGTGTCTAAGTTGTTTGTGTGAAGCTTTATAAAAATATAACATTTTAATTATGATTCACATTGTTGCAACATCCCAACATGTTGTCCCTTACTACAACATTGATTTAAAAGCTTGCCATAACATTACATAATTAAATTTTTGTTTGGATTAATAAAGAACCTCTTTCAATAGTTAGGTATCTCTCCATTTAAGTACATCTAGGTTAAAAATATACTTTTTAAGTAGTTTAAATTGGTTTTATACAGCTAATTTAACTTATTGAAGACCCTGTCTGTGCACATATAAAATAAAGAAATTGCAAAATGATATTCAAGAATGATTTTAATGACATTTTGATGAATGTTGCAACCGTCCCCTGTTGTGGGGTCAACATTTCACTTTGTCTGTTCAAGTATAAATTGTACATATATTATCATATATACACATGTTGCAGCAATGTGGTGAGTAGCTGATAGATGTGGCTTTATTGTATTAAAATTTTGGCTTTGTAATACAAACAGTCTCTGAGAAACTAAAGGAAATGCAAAAAGTGTTGCAAGCATCCCCTCTCTCCCCGATCTGTTTTTGGCATTTGTGGATGCAGAAGTCCAAAAAAGTGCTTTAAATGAAGCATTGAACTGTTAAATAATTGAATTATTTTAAAATGGAAAAATCGATGAATTAAAAGGAAACCTTTTTGTTAACAGTTCAGGGCCCATATTCACAAAACATTTGATCTTATCACTAAGAGTTCTCCTAAATAGCAGTAAAAGCTTTTAGCTAAGAGTTTTCTCTTAAAAGCTCTTCACAAAGCTGCTGAGACAAACAGAGAGAAGTCTTGAGCTCAGAGTAAAGGGGGCGGGGTTTACCTCGTTGCTATGGTGATGACAGCATGCTTATTAACTATACAAACAGTGATTGGCTGATAGTCTCTGTCAGAGATTTATTCATAGAAATATTGTAGAGTGCAATATTTTGTTGCCTTATTCAAATAAAGATTTAAAAATAAAAATGTTGCTACATTCAAATGAAGATTTTAAAATGAAAAAAAAAAGTGTCAGCTAATTGTCAGCTTCTTACATGTGTGCTTCTTGTAAACAATTAGTGGATATGCATATACACAGCCTTCATATAAACCCTCCTCATAAACAACATTGGTTTTGTTTGGTTTAATTACAAACTGGATGTAAGCAACAGCTGTTATTTCTCGCCCAACTGATTAATGAAAACAAGGATATAATCAAAGGAAAATATGGAGTTGGGATAACCTCCAAAACTAAAGGTCATACCTTTTTAAAAGCTCATTATCGTCAAATGTTTCAAAAATGTTCACGTTCTGAGGCAGATTGCCGGAAACAGCTATTTTAGGATAGTTTGTAGCTTGGTCTTAGTGACTCCTCTTCACTACTCCTAACCTTTCACAAATTTAGGAGCTAGTTTTAGCACTAAAACGCTTTGTGAAACACTCTTAGAGCAAAAATTTAGGAGTCCTACATTTAGGATTGTCACACCTGTTATTTTTAAGATTTTCTTCTAAATCGACAAGTTATGAGCTACTTTTAGCCTGAAGATGTTTTGTGAATACAGGCCCTGATTCTTATTAGTTTGACTAGCCCACAGCTGAAACAAGACCAAGACCAAGCCAAGGAAATATGAAGTTAGCGGCTGTGTTCAAGAAATAAGGATGCTGCTGTTGTGACTGCAGTGGGAGACGAGAAAGTGTTACTGTGCCCAAAAATAGCTGGAGTGAACAAAACAGAACAGAGCCGAATGCACCACTCATTCTCAAACAAGCCTAGACACGAACACATTCGTTTCTGATCCTAAACTCCTCATGGCTCAAGTGTAAGGTCTTGATGATGTGTTTTGGACCCGGACAGATCAGTGATGCAGTAAGAAATCTCCTCAAAATCTGTTACGTAAAGACTACATGAAACCACATTTCAACCCAATGTACTCTTAGAATTTGCTGTGTTTCTAAATGAAGCAACACGACATTCAACAAGAGAGCAGAAGGTGGGAGATATTAAAAATTGGGAGTCTGAATGACTGTTTTAATGCATTCTAAAACGCGGCTTAATGCATTAAAACTGTTTTTAAAAGACCAAACTCAAGTTTGTCTGTACATAGTGTAATTTATTAATAATGTTTATTGAGTTTGGTCATTTAAAACACTGTTTTAATGCATTAAGCCATTAAGTGTTTTCCTTGGGAAGACAATGCTTAACGCGTAATTAAACACGTTGCGTTCTTTATTCTGGACTCATCTGCTTGTCTGTACATTATATGCTTTAGTAATATTGTGTTTACTGAGTTTGGTCTTTTAAAAACACAGTTTTAATGCATTAAGCCACGTTAAGCGTTTTAGAATGCAGCGTATGGGAGCTTTTCCAAGCTGTGGTAAATACAGGCCAATTAAGGAAAATAATTTTTGCCATTTTGAATTTTCTGAAAAACATACTTTTTTTTTTTATCTTATAGGCCGTTTGTCCGGCTTTTCACAAAATGTAATCATGTCACCATCAAGCCATGCTGACAAAATAACATGGAGTTCATGCTGATTAGTCAAACTGTTGAAAAACGCGTTAACGAATTTAACAGTAAAATGGACGCGAGGCTATATCTCCGCAACGCTTTAGCGTATTAAAACCAAACTTGGTGTGTGTTATGATAACCACGACCTGAGGGTACCTGCACAGTTTCAGCACAGCGCCACCTAGTGGTCAGGAGGTATGAAACATGGATATATTTGCATAGAACTTCTGAATGTTTTGGCTAAAAATCACAAGACTGGAATTTTTAAATTCAGTGCGACTTACCGAGTCAACCGTTATCCAATTTTCCCATTTCTGTCATTGTGATATTTTTTCTTTCTTTCATGAAATGAGATATTTTATGAACACATTGGCGTATCGTAATGAAACTAGGTGTGTGTCATCGGCACCATGCTCTGAAAATATTTTGGGGGCAGCACCAGCTTGTGGTCAGTTATAATGTAATTTTAAAAATGCTAATAATTTTTGATTAGTTTGCCTGTTGTCACGAGACACTGATACAGAGAACATCGATACCAGTTATACCACTCCGCGTCGTGTTTAACAACGCCCCTTAGCTGTTATAAATTCACTGTAAACCACGGCTTCTTCTGGCTTATATCTATTATTTGTGCATGCTGATTAACTTTCCCAATTAGTGTTGATTTTTAGATAGTGTTTGGATATTTACAATGACAGGGAGTGTTTAAAATAGGCCCTGGAGCAGATTTGACGCCATCATCATTCTGTCAAAAAGCTGCTCACTAAAATACAAAGCTGATGAAATACAAACGATAGATAGACTCTTCTGCATCTGATAACAGAAGCTCATTACTGTCCGGTTCTTCAGACAGACAGATGCATCATATCTCTGGAAGTGTCTAGTTGCAGTGAAACTCCAGCGTCAGCGTGTGTCATAGAGACTCTTGTGGAGGTCAGGGTTGTGTCGTTGACCTCTGACCTCAGCGTTCACTGGGCTGATTGTTCTGATGTGTGGAATCGGGTCAGTGGGTCAGTCAGGACTCAGTACAATCAAAACGCCTCCATTCAGGGCCGGAGTAAAGCGCTGAAGTCAGTAGAGCACTGAAAGCCACCGAGTTCATGACTGAAAGATGCTTCAAACTCGGCAGCATTTGCACAATGTATTATCTAAACTCAGTGTTGGGGAGTAACTAGTTACATGTAACAGCGTTACATAATTTAATTACAAAATAAATGGGTAACACTTTATTTTAAGGTGTCATAATACAGAGTAATTACCTAATTAAGTACTTAGTAGTAGCTGTTGTACTTACATGAATCAAATGTACTTACCTAAGTTATGGAACAGCCTGTAATTACTGTTTGTAATTATGTAGATGTAATAGACAGCTACTGTTACACGTGTATCAGACCTGAGTCTGTTACACAGCTACTTGTACACTTAAGTACAATCTTGATACATTTTATTTTAAGTAGCTTATGCCTATGTAATATTATGTAATTGTAATGTAATTAGAAAGGTATTACATGTATTTTAGCTGTGTACTGATGTGTTAAATCAAACTAAGGTGCAGCTGGATACAGTATAGATACACATGAAGTACACTTAAGTACAATCTTGATACACTTTATTTTAAGTAGCTTATGTTTGTGTAATATTATGTAATTGTAATGTAATTAGAAATGTATTACATGTATTTCAGCTGTGTACTGATGTGTTAAATCAAACTAAGGTGCAGCTGGATACAGTATAGATACACATGAAGTACACTTAAGTACAATCTTGATACGCTTTATTTTAAGTAGCTTATGCCTATGTAATATTATGTAATTTTAATGTAATTAGAAAGGTATTACATGTATTTAAGCTGTGTAGTTAAATCAAACTAAGGTGCAGCTGGATACAGTATAGATACACACACTTAAGTGGTACATCCGAACTTGTAGATACAGTATAGATACACATGAAGTACACTTAAGTACAATCTTGATACGCTTTATTTTAAGTAGCTTATGTTTGTGTAATATTATGTATATTGTAATGTAATTAGAAATGTATTATTGTATGCAGTGTGTGTGTGTTAAATCAAACTAAGGTGCAGCTGGATACAGTATAGATACACATGAAGTACACTTAAGTACAATCTTGATACACTTTATTTTAAGTAACTTATGTCTGTGCACTTACATTTATAATTACGTTGTATAAAGTCTGCAACACATATGTAACAATCTTTTGGTTACATAAGTAGCTGTGTAACAGACTCGGTCTGTAACATATGTGTAACAGTAGCTGCCTATTACATCTACATAATTACAAACTGTAATTACAGGCTGTTCCATAACTTACTTACATGGTAAGTACATTTTGTTTCATGTAACAACTTAACTTAACTAGGTAATTAATCTGTATTATGGACACTTTAAAATAAAGTGTTACCAATAAATGTGAAAATGTTAATGATTACAAAGGGGGTTACATCTGAATGCTACTTGTATTAATATTTACTATTTCTTGTTATGATTTTAAATCTGTATTTAACCTCAGAACGATATCAAAGTAAAAAGAGGTGCTTAAGTCTGATTTTGTGGTGACTGTGTTTTAAAATTAAATTATTATAATCTTAGTTCAAGAGATGAAGGATTTTGGAAGTTGGTTTGATTGCTTCTATTGTCCTTATTTGTAAATTGCTTTGGATAAAAGTGTCTTCTAAATTTAAATGTAGAAAAGTAATCAAAAGGTAATCAGATGTAATCAGTTACATTAACAAGTAGGCTAATTGAAATGGTTACATTACTTATTGCATTTTAAATAGGGTAACTTGTAATGTATAACCTATTACATTTCCATAGTAACCTTCCCAACACCGTCTAAACCATTTATCTCTTTAGCCATCTCTGCTTTTTTGTTGATGCTGTGAATCTTTACACATTTAAAGTTTATAAACTTTTTCCGGAGTGCTGTTTGAAATTGTTAAGGGTTGTAAAAGGGTTTTGTAATTTTGTACATTATCAATTCGAATGTTGTTTTTGTTGACTAAAAATGTGTGGCATTGGAGAGTACAATATGAATGAAATATTGAATATTGAAAAAAAAGAAAAATTAACACTGCTCATATCTATTGAATTCTTTTTTAAAGACCCTATGAAAGTGGCCTGTGGTGCACACTGTAAAAATGAAAGCCATTTTAATAATAAAAGTCTAATTGCTTAACAGTAAGTTTCCATATTCTATTCGGTGAAAAGCTGTAATAGATAAATTATAGAAAATTATAATAATTAAATTTGCACGTAAATGAGCAAGTCGTCTTATTGTCAGTGAAATCTGTAAATCCCACAGCTCACAATTGGTTTTTCATTTAAATAACGTCTTCCTCTTAGTTTTTTCTTAATATTTATGTACATTAGGGTTTTATGTTGTTAAACTAATATTTATTGCATTATTTTAGTGTTCTGTATTTGTGTGAAACACGTTTTGTACATTAGTATTTACATTATCATTTAGTAATAAAAATTCAACGTGAACGGTTGAAATGTTCACAATATGATCAATATCAAAATGCATAGGGTGAATATTAATTTCATGCTGACGTTAAAATCTTCTCTGGGGAAAATTTGATATTTAGTGTTCCACAGAAAAAAAGAAAGTCAGGTTTGGCGGTGAACTGCCCCTTTAAGAGCATCTGCCACTGACCAATCATGGTGACCATCTAAAGCCTATTCACTTTAGTGTATAAATTAAACAGCCATTCAGTGCGTCCCAGTTCAGTACTTCCTGTTTGGAAATAATAAGAAAGGAAACTGCTTGTCAAGCTGTTTCATGGGGTCTTTATTGTGCAGAGTACTATTGTTTAATCTGATTTCATAAATGTAACCCCTTATGGTTTTCTAGTATTGATTCCATAAGTGTGGTAAAATCAGTGTAAGGCATGTAATCTACAGTTGAGTGTCCTTCTGTCAGTCCTGACTAGGGCTGTGCGACATGACGATATATATCGGATGGACAAAATAAACAGTCTATCGTTCCATATTATGCTCTATTGTTTATTTCGTGGTGTCGCAAAATACATTGTTTACGGCAATATTTTTTCATAATTTGGATGACTGTGATCTTTACACGCCACCACGGGGCTCCGAGCAGGAGAACGACCAGCCGGGACAAAACGAGGAGCTCGTTCCTAAACGAGGGACTACATCTGTAGCATGGACATGTGTTTTTAAGCACTGCAGTTTTAAAACAACCGATTTTAAGTCGTTGAAACACAAACAACAGACCTATATGTGTGAGAGGAGCGTGCATTTTTTACCGCTTTATTTGCTTTGAATGAATACATAAACACACTTATATGCGTCATAATCCCCAGCTTTGCAAGTATCCTCATAAACACAGTGATTTAGGTCTTAAGAGAGAAAACAGCTGAAAGAGAAACGCATATGTAACGGATCCGGACCTCGGTCTTAAAGGGGAAGCTGTCCAATATTCGTTCTGTCTGCCATTCATATTAATCAAACAACAATCTCTCACTGCTCTTGACTAAATCACTTTTGTATCTGTATGTAGCGTTTCTTATTTATTGTAGTTTTTTGTCCTATTGCTTGCAATTAGTTTCTTATCCTTATTTCATCACTGACAGTTTATTTATCTTCAGTGAGTTTTTTTGTCTCTTTTTATGCTTGTATTGGTTTGATATTGACATTGGTGACAAGGATTATGGAAATTCTATTATATCAAAGATTTTAATATCATAAAAACCTTTTTAAAAGAAATAAATAGCTATATCGGGATATATATCGTTATCGTGATATAAAATTACTCATATCGTGATATAAGGTTGATTTTGGTCATATTGTCCACCCCTATTCCTGACTAAACAAAGGCCGTCTCACTGTGTGTGTGTGTGTGTGTGTGTGTGCAGTTATTTATTCATGAAGTGTGAACACACACTCGCGCAGCAGTATTTGGGGAAAGGAGACATGCGCAGATTTCCTCTGTGTGCTCAACTGTGAGTATGTCTGCACATATTATAGCTCTATCAATGAAGGTCTTCTGGGTCTGTGTGCTAATAGAGCTGTGCAGGGCTGGAACAGAAGCGTATTGATTCATTCCTGTGAGTTTAACAGCCCATATTTAGAGCTGTCCGTCTGAAAACACTGAATCACTCGGCTGAGGAACAGCAGGGTGTGGGACTGTGGGCTTTAGTGATGCTTTTATTTTTAAAAGTGTAATCATGAAATTAAATTAAATAAATAAAGCTTCCTGAAGAAACAGCAGCATTGATGTGTTTGTAGAGTATAAGAGAAGCAGTGGTTAACCTGTTGATCACAAACCCCTAGCTCTGAGTCAGATAGTGTACAGATATGCTGGTGTTTTCATAAAGAGAGACCCAAGCTATGTTCGTATCATGGACTAAATTGATTGGGCTAGTTTTTTTTTTTAATATAGAAATGTAGTAGACACTGAAAAATGCACATGCTGCACCAGGTAACTTTATACCTCTAATGCTCACCCAAGCTGCACTTATTTAATGAAAAATACAGTAATATTGAGAAGTATTTAAAATGTAAGGATCATGTGACACTGAAGACTGGAGTAATGATGCTGAAAATTCAGCTTTGATCACAGAAATAAATTACATTTTACAATATTCTGACATAGAGAGCAGTATGGTCACACCTTATTAATGTATTTTTAAATAAAAAATACAATGTAAAAAATAAGTGCATTTAATGTAAATACAATGTAGTTAAAACACCAGGTCCAGCAATTTAAAATTCTAATAATATTTCACTGTTACTGTTTTTACTGTGTTTTTGATCAGCCTTGGTGAACACACTTTTTCATCAATATTAATTCCAATCGTTTACCTGGAGGTGTGCTTTGAAAGCGGTGTGATTGAGCTGGATGTTTGACAGATGTATTGTCTGCACTGTGAGCATGAGGTGATGCAGATGGAGCAGAGGTGGAGCATGCAGCACTGAAGCAACCGCTGCATAATGCATGAGACTGCTGGAGCTGCAAAAGCCTCTCACTGCACTGCAACTACACTTGTTTCCAGCCAAAATATCTGAAAAAATAATCATATTTCAAACAGAAAAGTCTTCTTGATTTAAGATTTTTTTGATATTTTGGCTGGAAACAAGACAAAAAATCTAAGTAAGAAAAGCATTTTTTGCTGTGTATGCACATGTATATTTCCTTGTGCACATTAATCAGGCCTAGAAATGACACTTATGCTTTCAGATATACTCTGTCGACATTACATAATTCACAACATATTTGACTTCTGTTATGAGACACATTTGTATAAATGCAATGTGGGACTTGATGTTCTCCATGAGGAACCGAGTGAGTGATGAAGAGTGCCACTGTATGATTATATAAATAATCTTTCCATTGATGTATGGTTTGTTATGATAGGACAATATTTGTAAATCTGGAATCTGAGGGTGCAAAAAAATCTAAATATTGAGAAAATCACCTTTAAAGTTGTTCAAATGAAGTTCTTAGCAATGCATATTACTAATCAAAAATTAAGTTTTGATATATTTACGGTAGGAAATTTACTAAATATCTTCATGTAACATGATCTTAATATCCTAATGATTTTTGTCATAAAAGAAAAATGTATAATTTTGACCCATACAATGTATTGTTGGCTATTGCTACAAATATACCTGTGTTACTTATGACTGCTTTTGTGCTCCGGGGACACATATCTCTCTGCAGGATGGTGAAGGTATATCTCTCTCTCGCTTGAAGAAAAGAGAGACTCAATATAGAAGATATTTCTCATGAGATCTTTCTGTCTGTTCCTCGCCGAGCTGATTTATTCACAGTGATTAACTTCAAGCTCATAGTGATCCCAAAGAAAGGATTTTCCAGTGCTTTATGTATCTGTGTCTTGTTTCTCAGCGTGTCGGATGAATTGTTTTAACTGGTCGTGTCGTGTGTTTCAGGACCGCAAGCTGACGAAGGTGGAGAGGCAGCGCTTTAAAGAGGAGGCTGAGATGTTGAAGGGTCTCCAGCATCCAAACATCGTGCGCTTCTATGATTTCTGGGAGTCTCCGCTGAAGGGGAAGAAGTGCATCGTGCTGGTCACAGAGCTCATGACGTCAGGCACGCTCAAAACGTGAGGAGCGCTCTGCTGAACACGGACCACGCTTGATGTTATTAGAGTCACAGTCTGAGCTGCGGTCCAGTGTAATCCAGGAGAGGAGTAGTTAAAGTGTGGTGCCTTTTATATAATCATGATAGAGAGAGGCATTTATGAAACAAAGACAATGAAATAGAAGCTTAAAAATGGTCAAGCCTCACACAACTTACAACTTACAAGCTGTTTTCTTTCCAAACGTTCATTTAAAGGGACAGTAGTCAGAATAACAGAGTGGCAATAACCTGAGGGACACATTAAATACCTTTATTGTAGTTGAAAATTAAATTGAATAATTAATGAAATCTGTATTTAGAGAGTATTATTACTTTATTAAAAAGAAATCATCACTATCAAATTGAAAGATTGTTATTTTGGTGGTTTAAAATGTTGTAAAATGTATACTTTTTCTAACCAACTTTTAACAGTATGCTAAAAATTCAGATGATGTTTATGACAAAGACAGCTTTAAAATATATTGTTCAGCATTTCAGGGCAGTAAGATCATGATCTTTACTGCTACACAAAAGGCACCACATATAAGGAATGACCTGCAGTTTAGTTAAAGACGCTTCATATAAAGTGGGTCTGTAGTTTTTATGAAATGCTATATTTTAAGTCCTGTAAAGTCATGTGACCGTTCTGTAGTTGTTTAGAGGCATTGGGACGAGTCTGATATGAATGCACTGGATGGCATGAATTCATCATACGAGAAAACAGTTTCAAAATGCATGATGGAGACTTTTACTGGATAATATCACATGTCTTCAGAAGAAGTGTGATGTAGTGTATGAACCGTACTGACTATTGTTATGGTAGTTTCATGCTTCCTTTATGGTGCTCTTTTCCTCGAGAGAGAGTTCTTGAGTCGAGTCTGTTGCAGTTGACGTTAATGCAAAATACAAGTAAAGCTAATGGTTTTCTCCAGGTATCTGAAGCGCTTCAAGGTGATGAAACCCAAAGTGTTGCGCAGCTGGTGTCGTCAGATCCTCAAAGGCTTGCACTTCCTTCACACACGCAGTCCTCCCATCATCCACCGGGACCTGAAGTGTGACAACATCTTCATCACGGGGCCCACGGGCAGCGTGAAGATCGGAGACCTGGGTCTGGCCACGCTCAAGAGAGCCTCCTTCGCCAAGAGTGTGATCGGTGAGACAGCGCTGCAGTCATATACAGCTGCTCTGCATTAATATACACTACCAGTCAAACGCTTCTGAACCATGAGAGTTTTCATGTTTTTTAAAGAAGTATCTTCGTCTCACCAAGCCTGCATTTATTTGATTCAAAGTACAGCAAAAGCAGTAATATTGTGAAATATTTTACTATTTAATATAACTGTGAATATGTGTTAAACTGTAATTTATTTCTGTGATCAAAGCTGTATTTTCAGCATCATTACTGCAGTCTTCAGTGTCACATGATCTTCAGAAATCATAATAATATGCTGATTTGCTGCTCAAGAAACATTTATGATTATTATTATTATTATCAATATTTAAAACAGTTGAGTACATTTTTTTTCCAGAATTCTTTGATGAATAGAAATATCCAAAAATCATAATTTATCTGAAATAAAAAGCTTTTGTAACATTATACACTATACCATACACTATACCAGGTTGGAACCAGAATAAAAAAAATTTTTTGGAAAGAAATTATAGAAATTAATACTTTTATTTAGCAAGTATGCTTTAAATTGATCAAAAGTGATGATAAAGACATTTATAATGCTACAAAAGATTTCTATTTCAGATCAATGCTGTTCTTCTGAACTTTCTATTCATCAAAGAAACCTGAAAAAATTCTATTTAGCTGTTTTCAACATAATAATAATAATAATAATAATAATAAAAATAAATGTTTTTGAGCTGCGAATCAGTATATTAGAATGATTTCTGAAGGATCATGTGACTGGAGTAATGATGCTAAAAATTCAGCTTTGAAATCACAGGAATAAATTTCATTTTAAAATATATTCAAATAGAAAACAGTTTCAAAATGTTACTGTGTTTGCTGTACTTCGAATCAAATAAATGCAGGCTTGGTGAGCAGAAGAGACTTCTTTAAAAACATTAAAAATCTTATTGACTGGTAGTGCACAGTGTTCCTTTATTAATTATTCTGGTTCATTTGACTTTGCTTTCAGATACCAACGAGTGTGTTGCTCATTTTACCACATTCATACCTCTTTCACAGATTTCCCCCAATATGCAAAAAACATCCTTAGATTCCAAGACCACCTTCAACATTTTGTCATTCATTTAATAACAGAAGTGAGCTGCAGCTAAATTGAGCCCCATTAAAGCAGAGTGTGTGTTCGTCTGTGGGTCAGAAGCAGAGCGTGTGTTCGTCTGTGGGTCAGAAGCAGAGTGTGTGTTTGTCTGTGGGTCAGAAGCAGAGAGTGTGTGTTAGTCTGGGTCAGAAGCAGAGTGTGTGTTCGTCTGTGGGTCAGAAGCAGAGCGTGTGTTCGTCTGTGGGTCAGAAGCAGAGCGTGTGTTTGTCTGTGGGTCAGAAGCAGAGTGTGTGTTCGTCTGTGGGGCAGAAGCAGAGTGTGTGTTTGTCTGTGGGTCAGAAGCAGAGTGTGTGTTTGTCTGTGGGTCAGAAGCAGAGTGTGTGTTCGTCTGTGGGTCAGAAGCAGAGTGTGTGTTTGTCTGTGGGTCAGAAGCAGAGTGTGTGTTTGTCTGTGGGTCAGAAGCAGAGAGTGTGTGTTAGTCTGTGGGTCAGAAGCAGAGTGTGTGTTCGTCTGTGGGTCAGAAGCAGAGTGTGTGTTCGTCTGTGGGTCAGAAGCAGAGTGTGTGTTCGTCTGTGGGTCAGAAGCAGAGTGTGTGTTTGTCTGTGGGTCAGAAGCAGAGTGTGTGTTTGTCTGTGGGTCAGAAGCAGAGAGTGTGTGTTGTCTGTGGGTCAGAAGCAGAGTGTGTGTTCGTCTGTGGGTCAGAAGCAGAGCGTGTGTTTGTCTGTGGGTCAGAAGCAGAGCGTGTGTTTGTCTGTGGGTCAGAAGCAGAGTGTGTGTTCGTCTGTGGGTCAGAAGCAGAGTGTGTGTTTGTCTGTGGGTCAGAAGCAGAGTGTGTGTTTGTCTGTGGGTCAGAAGCAGAGTGTGTGTGTTTGTCTGTGGGTCAGAAGCAGAGTGTGTGTTCGTCTGTGGGTCAGAAGCAGAGCGTGTGTTTGTCTGTGGGTCAGAAGCAGAGTGTGTGTTCGTCTGTGGGTCAGAAGCAGAGTGTGTGTTTGTCTGTGGGTCAGAAGCAGAGAGTGTGTTAGTCTGTGGGTCAGAAGCAGAGCGTGTGTTTGTCTGTGGGTCAGAAGCAGAGTGTGTGTTCGTCTGTGGGTCAGAAGCAGAGTGTGTGTTTGTCTGTGGGTCAGAAGCAGAGAGTGTGTTTGTCTGTGGGTCAGAAGCAGAGTGTGTGTTCGTCTGTGGGTCAGAAGCAGAGCGTGTGTTCGTCTGTGGGTCAGAAGCAGAGTGTGTGTTCGTCTGTGGGTCAGAAGCAGAGCGTGTGTTCGTCTGTGGGTCAGAAGCAGAGTGTGTGTTCGTCTGTGGGTCAGAAGCAGAGTGTGTGTTCGTCTGTGGGTCAGAAGCAGAGCGTGTGTTCGTCTGTGGGTCAGAAGCAGAGTGTGTGTTCGTCTGTGGGTCAGAAGCAGAGCGTGTGTTCGTCTGTGGGTCAGAAGCAGAGCGTGTGTTTGTCTGTGGGTCAGAAGCGTTTGTCTGTGGGTCAGAAGCAGAGTGTGTGTTCGTCTGTGGGTCAGAAGCAGAGCGTGTGTTCGTCTGTGGGTCAGAAGCAGAGTGTGTGTTCGTCTGTGGGTCAGAAGCAGAGCGTGTGTTCGTCTGTGGGTCAGAAGCAGAGCGTGTGTTCGTCTGTGGGTCAGAAGCAGAGCGTGTGTTCGTCTGTGGGTCAGAAGCAGAGTGTGTGTTCGTCTGTGGGTCAGAAGCAGAGCGTGTGTTCGTCTGTGGGTCAGAAGCAGAGCGTGTGTTTGTCTGTGGGTCAGAAGCAGAGCGTGTGTTCGTCTGTGGGTCAGAAGCAGAGTGTGTGTTCGTCTGTGGGTCAGAAGCAGAGTGTGTGTTCGTCTGTGGGTCAGAAGCAGAGTGTGTGTTCGTCTGTGGGTCAGAAGCAGAGTGTGTGTTCGTCTGTGGGTCAGAAGCAGAGCGTGTGTTCGTCTGTGGGCAGAAGCAGAGTGTGTGTTGTCTGTGGGTCGTCTGTGGGGCAGAAGCAGAGTGTGTGTTCGTCTGTGGGGCAGAAGCAGAGTGTGTGTTCGTCTGTGGGGCAGAAGCAGAGTTTGTGTGTTCGTCTGTGTGTTGTTCGTCTGTGTAGCAGAGTGTGTGTTCGTCTGTGGGGCAGAAGCAGAGTGTGTGTTCGTCTGTGGGGCAGAAGCAGAGTGTGTGTTCGTCTGTGGGGCAGAAGCAGAGTGTGTGTTCGTCTGTGGGGCAGAAGCAGAGTGTGTGTTCGTCTGTGGTGCAGTAGCAGAGTGTGTGTTTGTCTGTGGGGCAGAAGCAGAGTGTGTGTTCGTCTGTGGGGCAGAAGCAGAGTGTGTGTTTGTCTGTGGGGCAGTAGCAGAGTGTGTGTTTGTCTGTGGGTCAGAAGCAGAGTGTCAAGTCAAGTCAAGTCACCTTTATTTATATAGCGCTTTTAACAATACAAATTGTGACAAAGCAACTGCACAATATCAAAATGGGAAAATAGTGTCAATAATGTAAAATGACAAGATTAAACACTCAATTTTCAGTTAAAGGCATTTCATTATTGAATTCAGTGATGGCATCGTCCAACTCAGTTCAGTTCAAAAAGTTTCTGTTCAATCAAGTCGACGATATTGCTGGAAATGAAGTGTCCCCAACTAAGCAAGCCAGAGGCGACAGCGGCAAGGAACCAAAACTCCATCGGTGACAGAACGGAGAAAAAAACCTTGGGAGAAACCAGGCTCAGTCGGGGGGCCATTTCTCCTCTGGCCAGACGACACAGCAGTTCAATTCCAACTGCTGCAAAGTCAGATTGTAAGGGCTCAACTGGTTCCAGTGGTCTTTTCCCGATGGCTGTCTAGGTGACGAGGTCTTCACTGGGGATCTGTCTCTGGGGCTCATCTAGGTGTCCTGGTCTCCGCTGACGTTCAGGGCTGTAGAGGTCGTCTCTAGGTGCTGATCCACCATCTGATCTCCTGACTGCAGTGACCTCGGAATAAGAAAGAAACAGACTAATATTAGCGTAGATGTCAATCTTCTTACGATGTAACAAGTACATTGTGTGTTATGGGAAGTGTTCCCGGTTCCGGTTGACCTAATTAATGCAGCCTAACAATCCTTTAACTGATTTGAATATTAGAAGTGTATTAGTGTGCTATGTGTAAGCCAGGCTAAAGCGATGGGTCTTTAATCTAGATTTAAACTGACAGAGTGTGTCTGCCTCCCGAACAGTGTTTGGTAGATTGTTCCAGAGTTTGGGCGCTAAATAGGAAAAAGATTTGCCGCCCGCAGTTGATTTTGATATTCTAGGTATTATCAAATGGCCAGAGTTTTGAGAACGTAGTGGACGTGGAGGACTATAATGTGATAAGAGCTCGCTCAAGTACTGAGGAGCTAAACCATTCAGGGCTTTATAAGTAATTAACAAGATTTTAAAATCTATACGATGTTTGATAGGGAGCCAGTGCAGTGTTGACAGAACCGGGCTAATGTGCTCATACTTCCTGGTTCTAGTAAGAACTCTAGCTGCTGTGTTTTGAACCATCTGTAGTTTGTTTATTAAGCGTGCAGAACAACCAACCAATAAAGCATTACAATAATCTAACCTTGAGGTCATAAACGCATGAATTAATATTTCTGCATTTGACATTGAGAGCATAGGTCTCAGTTTAGATATATTTTTAAGATGAAAAAATGCAGTTTTACAAATGCTAGAAACGTGGCTGTCAAAGGAGAGATTGCTATTAAATAGCACACCTAGGTTCCTGACTGATGACGAAGAATCGACAGAGCAGCCATCAAGTGTTAGACAGTGTTCTAGGTTATTACTTGTGGGGGTTTTAGGTCCGATAATTAACACCTCTGTTTTTTCAGAATTTAGCAGTAAGAAATTACTCGTCATCCAGTTTTTTATATCGACTATGCATTCCATAAGTTTCTCAATTTGGTGTGTTTCACCAGGCCGTGAAGAAATATAGAGCTGAGTATCATCAGCATAACAGTGAAAGCTAACCCCGTGTTTCCTAATGATATTTCCCAAGGGTAACATATAAAGCGTGAAAAGTAACGGCCCTAGTACTGAGCCTTGAGGTACTCCATACTGCACTTGTGATCGATATGATACCTCTTCATTCACTGCTACGAATTGATGGCGGTCAGATAAGTACGATTTGAACCATGCTAATGCACTTCCACTAATGCCAACAAAGTTTTCTAGTCTATTCAAAAGAATGATGTGATCGATAGTGTCGAATGCAGCGCTAAGATCCAGTAGCACTAATAGAGAGATACAACCACGATCAGATGATAAGAGCAGGTCATTTGTAACTCTAATGAGAGCAGTCTCAGTACTATGATACGGTCTAAATCCTGACTGGAAATCCTCACAGATATAATTTTTCTCTAAGAAGGAATATAATTGTGAGGATACAACCTTTTCTAGTATCTTTGACAGAAAAGGGAGATTCGAGATCGGTCTGTAATTAACTAGATCTTTGGGGTCAAGTTGTGGTTTTTTAATGAGAGGCTTAATAACAGCCAATTTAAAGTTTTTGGGGACATATCCTAATGACAATGACGAATTAATAATAGCCAAAAGAGGATCTATGACTTCTGGAAGCACCTCTTTTAGTAGTTTAGATGGAATAGGGTCTAACATACATGTTGTTGGTTTAGATGATTTAACAAGTTTATACAATTCTTCCTCTCCTATAGTAGAGAATGAGTGGAATTGTTCCTCAGAGGATCTATAGTGCACCATTTGATGTGATAATATAGCTGACGGCTGCATGGTTACAATTTGATCTCTAATAGTATCAATTTTGGAAGTAAAGTCATTACTGTTGTGCTGTTGGGAAATGTCAACACCTGTTGATGCTTTATATTTTAGTTAATTTTGCCACTGTAATGAATAAATACCTGGGATTATGTTTGTTTTCTTCTAAAAGAGACAAAAAGTAATCAGATCTAGCAGTTTTTAAAGCTTTTCCGTAGGATAGGGTACTTTCCCGCCAAGCTATACGAAATACCTCTAGTTTTGTTTTCCTCCAGCTGCGCTCCATTTTCCGGGCTGCTCTCTTTAGAGTGCGAGTGTGCTCATTATACCATGGTGTTGAACTCTTTTCCTTAATCTTCCTTAAGCGTAAAGGAGCAACTGTATCTAAAGTGCTAGAAAAGAGAGAGTCCATAGTTTCTGTTACATCATCAGGTTGTTCTGAGCTGTTGGATATGCTAAGGAATTGAGATAAATCAGGAAGATTACTTACAAAGCAGTCTTTTGTGGTAGAAGTGATGGTTCTACCATATTTGTAAGAAGGAGTTGAATTTACAGCTTTAACTATATGGAGTTTACACAAGACTAGATAATTATCTGATATATCATTGCTTTGCTGCAGAATTTCAACACCATTAACATCAATTCCATGTGACAGTATTAAATCTAGAGTATGATTTCGACTATGAGTAGGTCCTGAAACGTGTTGTCTAACCCCAATAGAGTTCAGAATGTCTATGAATGCTGATCCTAATGCATCTTTTTCATTATCAGAGTGTGTGTTCGTCTGTGGGTCAGAAGCAGAGCGTGTGTTTGTCTGTGGTTCAGAAGCAGAGTGTGTGTTTGTCTGTGGGTCAGAAGCAGAGTGTGTGTTCGTCTGTGGGTCAGGAGCAGAGTGTGTTCGTCTGTGGGTCAGAAGCAGAGTATGTGTTCGTCTGTGGGTCAGAAGCAGAGTGTGTGTTCGTCTGTGGGTCAGAAGCAGAGTGTGTGTTCGTCTGTGGGTCAGAAGCAGAGTGTGTGTTCGTCTGTGGGTCAGAAGCAGAGTGTGTGTTCGTCTGTGGGTCAGAAGCAGAGTGTGTGTTCGTCTGTGGGTCAGAAGCAGAGTGTGTGTTCGTCTGTGGGTCAGAAGCAGAGTGTGTGTTTGTCTGTGGGTCAGAAGCAGAGCGTGTGTTCGTCTGTGGGTCAGAAGCAGAGCGTGTGTTCGTCTGTGGGTCAGAAGCAGAGCGTGTGTTCGTCTGTGGGTCAGAAGCAGAGTGTGTGTTCGTCTGTGGATCAGAAGCAGAGTGTGTGTTCGTCTGGGTCAGAAGCAGAGCGTGTGTTCGTCTGTGGGTCAGAAGCAGAGCTTGTGTTCGTCTGTGGGTCAGAAGCAGAGCGTGTGTTCGTCTGTGGGTCAGAAGCAGAGCTTGTGTTCGTCTGTGGGTCAGAAGCAGAGCGTGTGTTCGTCTGTGGGTCAGAAGCAGAGTGTGTGTTCGTCTGTGGGTCAGAAGCAGAGTGTGTGTTCGTCTGTGGGTCAGAAGCAGAGCGTGTGTTTGTCTGTGGGTCAGAAGCAGAGCGTGTGTTTGTCTGTGGGTCAGAAGCAGAGCGTATGTTTGTCTGTGGGTCAGAAGCAGAGCGTGTGTTTGTCTATGGGTCAGAGCATCTTTGCGTGCTCTCATTAGTTTGTGTGATCGTATCCTCAGGGACGCCGGAGTTCATGGCTCCAGAGATGTACGAGGAGCACTACGATGAGTCCGTGGACGTCTACGCGTTTGGCATGTGCATGCTGGAGATGGCCACGTCTGAGTACCCGTATTCAGAGTGCCAGAACGCCGCTCAGATCTATCGCAAAGTCACCAGCGTAAGTCACACTGCACTTGAGCGCTTTCTTACTGCAGTGATCGTCTCATTTCAGGGAGACTGCGACTGATTTGATCTTTGAGACTCATACACAGGCTGTTTATGCATGCTGCTAAAATCAGCCTCAGCGTGTTTCTGCACGCTCATGAAGCACAAACAAGGAAATTCAAAGCATAAAAAGTCAGCATATTATTCCCTGAATTGGAATCTCTCCACAAACATGACCTTTTGCATGGAAAAGACTCACATTCAGCTCTGATAGGAAACACACACACATTACACCATCACATCAGTTCAACACGAGTAAAATCATGATCAACTTTTTTGTTTAAAATTCTCTTTCTCTCTGTGTGTGTGTGTGTGTAATGCATAATGCATATGAATATGCTTCATGGACTTCAGATGAACCACGCCGTGATTTATTTAATCTTCAGTAGTATCAATGATTTCCTTCAGTGCTGCTGCTGCACAGAAGGCCAAGAAAGAGCAAGAGATAGAGCACTGTTTTATTGTTTAGTTGAGATGTTCTCTTTCTCAAGCACATATACAGCTTATATTTCACCCCAAAATCTAAATATTTTGATTTATTGTTTTGCTTTTGACATTGAAAATTATAGAGTCTCACCCCAAAAATAAAAAATCAGTCATTTACTAGTTTCGGTTTTCCTGCAGAGCACAAAATAATATATTCTGTACCATATGTAATAATGACCAAAAAACATAAATAAATAGCACCAAACTTGTGCATTACCTTCTGAAGTTGTATGATAGCTTTGTATGACAATCTGACAGAAATTTGATTTATCCGTTGACAATCAGTGAGCTGTTAACATGAGAAGTCATCAAGTCAGTAAACTGGAAACTGATTCGTGAACACATTTAGTCTGATTTTTGAAGCAGAGTTCAGCTCAGTGTCTCAAAGGTCTGTTTGCAGCAGGTTTAGAGCCACAGCTCACCGGAGAGAAAGATGACCAGTGAATAACCACATCAGTTTTTGGTCTGTTATTCACAAATAGATGCAAAATGTGCTGGTCCTCTAGAGTTACTGCGCTTTAATATCTCTCTGTCTCTCTCTCTCTCTCTCAGGGGGTGAAGCCTGCCAGTTATAATAAAGTGATGCATCCTGAGGTCAAAGAGATCATCGGCGAGTGTATTTGTCAGAATAAGGAGGAGCGGTGAGTACTGACAGACAGCCCAGAACAGTACAGTAACTACAGACCGAGACAAGCTCATGAGTACAGACTACAGAGACAACATCTCCACAGTTCTTCATGTGAAGATTGATTTCATCTCAGTAGTTCAACATGAACAAAGCAGTACTCTTAACCCTTGTGCAACCTTTTGGACATTTTTGTCCACTATGGACCTATGTGTAAGTTTTTTTTATTGACGCACAAGGGTTAAGAATGAAAATGCACAGCACACACACACTGAAGTGCTTATCATGTTTATACTGATGCTTTCTGTTGTTGAATGAAGTGCATTGATGGCAGTGCATTATGTCTTCTCTGCACATGCATACACGTGATTCTGCTTTAGAGTTTGGCCAGAGAAGAGTTTTTGTTGTTGGTAGAGTTGTGTTGGTAAATAATGAATTCAAACAAACAATAGAAAGAGTGTTTGTTAGACACAGTCAGTTAGGGATGCACCGAATGTTCGGCAACTGAAATTGTTCAGCCGAAAATAGCAAAAATAACTCTTTCGGTGTTCGTCCGAATAAGCGAAAAGACCGAATAATATGTACCGAACAATGACGTGACGCGATCAAATAGAGGCGTGCACTAATGCAGCAAACATGAGGCAGTGTGAAAGTATGTAAAACTGTCTGAGAAAGACAAAAACATCATTACAAGCACCGACAGACAGAGAGTGTTTAGTGCTGTATCTCATGTCTCTGATGAGAAGAGGGAGAGGTGGTTGATGCTGGTTACTGTGATGATTGAAATCATGAAATGGCCTCAAACGATTAGTAAATAAACTGCAGAATGTTATGTTTTCTAATACACGCACGGATTGCATGTGTTCAAACAGCGCTGCATGAGTTCGTTAGCCAGGGTTCAGAGTCCAAAGCACGAGAAAGCTAAAACACTGTTACTCGTCAGCTGCTCAGTAATATTTTTATTAATTTTTTTAAAGACATGTGACAATGTGATACGTGCGTCAAACATCTTCCCAAATTCGTAATGAGAATCATTTAAATATCTGCTGTTGTCACTGAGATCTTCCTGCAGATTTCTGCCAAAATAAAATCTAAGAAAAAGCAAGACCTCCATCAACATTCATAAATGTTAGTACTGTAATTTTTCTGTTGTTCTGTAATTTAAAATAAAAAAATAAGACAATAATAATGATAATAATAATTAGCCTATAACAGCTATACATTTATTATAACATTCACACACAGTGTTCAAATTGGGATTTGTAATATATTCTAATGTTTTAAAAGAAGTCAGCAAGGCTGCTTTATTTGTACAGTAAAAAATACATGCTTGATTCAAGAAGGGGTCCCAAAAATGGGCAAAAAATATTATTTTAGTAACTTTAATTGTAAGTTAAATTGTGCTTTGTTGGTATAGCGTCTGCTACAATGTTAAAAAATGTTCAGTGTTAAGTAAATATTTTTAAATTGTTGTTTTGTAATTTTTCTTAGTTTTTTTTTTTTTTTTGAAAAATACAGTGAAAAGCTATAATTAATATAATAAAATAACATTTTGGATTCAGCCATTTTAAAATGGGATTTTAATGTAGTTTCGGCCTTCGATATTAATAATTTTCCCAGTGTTTCATTTTGCATTCATCAAATTCGGCTTCGATAAAATAAGCACCATAATTTTAATTTCGGTGCATTAAAACTACAAAAGCAGTTCAATCAGCTGCAGCGAGTGATTCCCTCTTTTCTTTTATTGTTAGATTAACATTATTGAGACAGACGGCCTGTATATTAAGACCTACTGTAATGCAAAAAACAAGAAAGAAAGAAATAAGCATTACATAAACAAAAGATGAAAAACAAATTATCAAATTCTACAAACAAATTGATTATTAAAATGTTCAATCAGCTGCAGCGAGTGATTCCCTCTTTTCTTTTATTGTTAGATTAACATTATTGAGAAATGTTACACATCAGATGTTTTTCCCCAAATGTTCACTTAAGACATAATAGATTATATTTGCATGAAAACTTAAATACTGTTAAGTGCCTTTGGATGTCAGTCAGCACGAGAAGCGAGCGGAGAAACGGTATTCCTCTCAGAAAACCTACAAATAAAGATAGTTTTAGATGCTTATTACTATTTGTGACCCTGGAGCACAAAACCAGTCATAAGGGTCAATTTTGTGAAATTGAGATTTATGCATCATCTGAAAGCTGAATAAATAATCTTTCCATTGATGTATGGTTTGTTATGATAGGACAATATTTGGCTGAGATACAACTATTTGAAAATCTGGAATATTGAGAAAATCATCTTTAAAGTTGTCCAAATGAAGTTCTTAGCCATGCATATTACTGATCAAAAATTAAGTTTTGATATATTTACAGTAGTACATTTATTAAATATCTTCATGGAACATGATCTTTACTTGATATCCTAATGATTTGTGGCATAAAAGAAAAATGGATAATTTTGATCCATACTGATATTGTTGGCTATTGCTACAAAAATACCTGTGTTACTTATGACTGCTTTTGTGCTCCAGGGACACATTTGGAGCATTGGGATCGCTAGACGAGGGCTTAATGAACTAATTTTCGTAAAAATTCGACCCCAAAATCGATATTTTTCACTTTTTTGCCTGTAGCTCAAAATTAGGCATTCACACTCATTCTGCCAGCACGCCTCACACTTGCTAAAGAAGAACACAGTTTATTTGAAGCTTGTGCCCTCTTACGATGCTCTTCCCACAGTTACTCCATCAAGGACCTGCTCAATCACGCGTTCTTCGCGGAGGACACCGGCGTGAGGGTGGAGCTGGCGGAGGAGGACGACGGCCTGAAGACCTCCATCGCTCTGAAGCTGTGGGTGGAGGATCCTCGCCGGCTGAAGGGCAAGTACAGAGACGGAGGAGCCATCGAGTTCAGCTTCGACCTGGAGAAGGAGGTCCCTGAAGCCGTGGCACAGGAGATGGTGCGTGATGACACCTTCATAATCATGACACCTTCATAATCATGATATGACACATGTCATGAATATGAAGGTTTTTTATGCATGTTTATGACACCTGTCATTAAGTGTCATTTGCTCAGTTATGTCATTTTTAATGCAAAGATGACATTGTTTGAGATGTCTTTGTAATGGGCTAGGGTTAGGGGTAAGGGTAGGGGTAGGGTTAGGTTAGGGATAGGTCAAATAATGTCATCTTTGCATTAAAAAATACATAACTGAGCGAATGACACTTAATGACAGTTGTCATAAACATGCATAAAACCTCCTTCATATTCATGACATGTGTCATATCATGATTATGCACACCCCTTCAAGTAAAGTGTTACCGAAATAATAAGCCTTTTCACAAAAATCAAGTAAAGTTAGTCCTGTTAGAGGTCTTGCGCCTAATATATCAGTATGCCCTTTTCTCAAATAATGCTTCTTACCTTTTCTGTTTTGTCTGTTTTCCAAGTTGTTATTATATAATCTACGAAGAAATAACATTTTACTTGTTTGGTACTTATATGGCCACTGACTCGTGAGATAATGCGCTTAACATAGCACCACATGGTTTATATTCTTCATCTCTGGCAAAATCCCTTTTTATATAGTCTTTAATCTCCGGTACATTTGATCTCAATTTACTCAGTCGTTTCCCTGGAATCACCACATCATGATCAGTGTTGGGGAAAGTAATGCAGTATAATATTGCGTTACTCCCTAAAAAAGTAACTAATTACGCTACTTAGTTACTTTTTATGGCAAGTAATGCGTTACGCTACTTTTGCGCTACTTTTTTAATCTGGGAAGGGCTTGCTTGTTTGCTTTTAATATAAAAAAGTAGTATTTTTGGCAAATGTAAAGCCCTTTCACACCAAAAGTAAAGTGAATAAGCCTCAGGATGAAGGAAGAGTAAATTCACGTCTGTACAGCAGAACGCAGAAGAAGAAAGTTCAACTCTCTTCAGCAATAAAAAAAGAAACACAAATTTTATCTAGAGTAATTTTTGCTCATTAGTATGGTTGAATTAGAACATTGAGGGTCAGCAGCAAAGACATTGGTTAATAAAATGGGATTAAATACATAAAGGATATTTGTCTTATTTAACATTTAATTATTGCAGGTTTGCGTCATATTCTGAGTTGCATTTCACTGTTTTTATTTATTTTGAGGAATACTGAATCTGTTTGTTTTTTTGCGAGTGAGATGAATTAATGCATGTTCACATTATTCTCGAACTACAGTAACATCTTACTCCAGATTTCTCTCAACATGGAGACAGCAGAGCTGTCAATCAATAAATGGGGCAAAAAGTAACTCAGATATTTTGTTGTAAATTAAAAAGTAATGCGCTACTTTATTAGTTACTTGAAAAAAGTAATCTGATTACGTAAGAAATTAAATTACTTCAAAACGACAACATTTATGTCCAGATGCACATTTTTCCAAGAATATATTAAACAAATCTAACTCAGTCCGGTTGAAGCTTATTAAACTCAACACAATAACGTGATCAGATACAATAGGAATAAAGTCATGAATCATGAGTCATCTCTTTCCCAGGGCACTTTATATGATGTACATTTAAGCCATCACGTTAATAATGCAAAGGAGAGCAAATGCAATATTACTTTAATAATAATAATAATAATCACGTGGAGAGTCATAATGCACAGCCAGCACCAAACTAACTGAATTATAACTGCCACCATTCAGAATTAAACATTAGTGATGAACCGAGCCGACGCAGAAAGTTAATTGTAGAGAAACGCACCATCAGTTCAAGCATTTTCATAATATCTCATTTGCAGTGTTGGGGGTAACACATTACAAGTAACGCGAGTTACGTAATAATATTATTTTTTTCAAGTAACTAGTAAAGTAACACATTATTTTTTAATTTAACGCATTATTTTTTAAGTTACTTTTTTCCCATTGTATTGCCTGACAGTGCTCTGTGTGAACATGTTACTGTAGATCTAGACTAAATATGAACGTGCATTAATTCATGTCACTCGCAAAAGATTCAGTATTCATCAAAATGAATTAAAACAGTGAAATGCAAACTCAGAATATGACGCAAACCTGCAATAATTAAATATGTTAAATAACACAAATGTATCTAATCCCATTTTATTAACCAATGTCTTTGCTGCTGACCTTTGATGATCCAGTTCAACCATAACTAATAAGCAAAAATGACTTTAGATAAACTAACAATTGTGCTTCATTTTTTGTGTTGATCCTTCTTCTCCTGCGCTCTACTCTTCACACGTGAATTACTTTTCCTTCAGTCTGAGGTTTATTCATTACACTTTTTGGTGTGAAAGGGCTTTACATTTGCTATAAATAGAACTGTATTAAAAACAATCAAGCCCTGCTCATATTTAAAAAGTAATGCAAAAGTAACGTAACAAATTACTTTACATAAAAAGTAGCTAAGTAGCATAATTAGTTACTTTTTTAGGGAGTAACGCAATATTGTAATGCATTACTTTTAAAAGCAACTTTCCCCAACACTGCGTATTTGTAAAAAAAAGACTTTGATTCTCGAACTCATTCTTGTTAAGTCACCAGAAAAACTTTAACCCTGCAAGCGCCAACACAGAAGCCAGAAACACAGAAGTGTGAACAAGGCTAATTGTATTTATCAGAGACGAGATCTGACGGGTAGCACGTGTGGATAATACTGGTTATAACAGCTTCACATGTGACTCGTTCAGTCAGGATTTAGAGCCAGTTTAAAAATAACCTTTTAAAGAAGTAAACAAGATTTAACTGTGGGATGTGAACACCACAAAAAGTCCCGTGAAATCTGATGTTGTCTTCCTGTTTCTCTGGTATGTTATCTACGAACACTGATCTAGAGATATTTCCCGTCTCTGTTGTGAAAGCTCTTTAATGGAATAATCTTCTGGCCAACATTGAATTATTCTGTTAGAGAGGTGGACGTTATATTACATTAACAAATGCCTCTTGTAACCTAACATTTCTAACATCTCCCATTTAATTCGGCCACTGCTTTAACCGCTCTCGAGTCCTGTGTTTTTAGTCGCACTTGTTGAGACTTCATGAAAACCACCCTTGCTTTTTCAGGAACTCTGGATCACCTGCTTCAGTTCTTACCAAACCGGTTTTGAGGTTTTAGTACAGGACACACAGGCATGATGCTGCTTGAGCGCATTATATACACTATATTGCCAAAAGTATTGGCACCCCCTTCTAATGAACAGGTTTGACTACTTTAGTAATTTCTATGAGTACAAATCTTAATGTTAAAGCATATAATGATATTCTAGGAAATTGTGTGCTTCTAATATTATATCAACAGTTTGGACTCTTTTCTATTCTAACTTGACAATGTCTCTGTGTATAAGACAAGGTTCAAAAAGAAATGATTGATTGAGTCAGTGTGGAAGAACTTGACTGGTCTGCATAAAACCAAGTCCTAATCCCAGTTTAACACCTCTGGTGTGACTGTAAATGCAGACCTTGAGACAAAAACTCATCACCAAACACCAATGACTTGTACATACACTATATAGACAAAAGTATTGGCACCCCCTTCTTTAGAACAGAAAAATGCACTTCCAAATCTGTGGCAACAACTATGGGAACATAATTAATGTATTTAAAAATTGTATTTCATCTCTGTTGCAACAGTTTTGTAAGTGTCTAAAATGACTGAACCCATATGTACAAGTCATTGGTGTTTGGTGATGAGTTTTTGAACCTTGTCTTATACACAGAGACATTGTCATGTTAGAATAGAAAAGAGTCCAAACTGTTGCTATAATATTAGAAGCACACAATTTCCTAGAATATCATTATATGCTTTAACATTAAGATTTGTACTCATAGAAATTACTAAAGTAGTCAAACCTGTTCATTAGAAGGGGCGCCAATACTTTTGGCAATATAGTGTATATTCAAGCATGCGCTTAAGTACAGTATGTGACCTCCTGGACCCGGTTCGGATTGGAAAATCCTTTTGCTGTAATCACATGTTATGTAATCAGAGCATTGTAATGTGTGGGAAGGTTTGCTGAAGGGAAAATGAGTCGGCAGCTGCTGTTTATACTGATCGCTGCAAACAGTGCACAGGTTCCCTTGTTTCACCCAGTTCCTTCACTAGACAGATATTGATCTTTACATTTTGCCGTTCTACACAAAACCCTTCATGGATGAATACTTTTTTTGTTTATATATATATTTTTTAATTTACAATATAGTGCAGTGAGAATTGCCTGAATTTAATATTTTATGTACTGTATACTATTATAATATAATGTCATTTAATATAATGTAATGTAATGTAATGTAATGTAATGTCATTTAATATAATATAATAAAATATCATTTAATATAATTAATGTAATGTAATGTAATATAATATAATATAATGTCATTTAATATAATATAATATAATTGAATATAATATAATATAATATAATGTAATGTAATGTAATGTAATGTAATGTAATATAATATAATGTCATTTAATATAATATAATATAATATAATATAATATAATATAATGTAATGTAATGTAATGTAATATAATATAATATAATGTCATTTAATATAATATAATATAATTAATATAATATAATATAATATAATTATAATATAATGTAATGTAATGTAATGTAATGTAATAATATAATATAATATAATATAATGCCATTTAATATAATATAATATAATGTAATGTAATATAATATAATATCATTTAATATAATATAATATAATATAATATAATATAATGTGTTTATATTTCTACGTAGGTTTATTTACCTTTTTCCTAAATTAGAGACAGCAACAACAATTGTTCTTGGTCTCATTAGTCATATTTAGCTCAATCTTTCTTCTGAATTAGTGATAGTAATATTCAGATTCACATCTGTGCTTCAGCATAAAAATTTAAGATGCGATGCATTGATTTAAAGAAGTGTGCATCGTATACAAGTTGGCATTTGTGTCGCGATGCATCATTTCTAACATATTATTGCATCTGTAAAAAACTATTTATTTAAATGTAATTATTAGTAGATGTGCCATACTTTTATTATTTAGAGAGTGACTAATATTTTATGTAGATTGATTTCTCCTCTCAAAACTGTTTCTCAAGCGCGTTCTCTCATAGAAATAAAAGCAGACTATATGTACCATATTGAAATGCATAGCATCATGTTTTTTCCATTGCATCGAATCACATTGTTGAATGGGGTGAATCGTATTGCATTGCATATGTATCTTTAATGTATCGTATCGTTGGCTATGCATCGAGATCAGCTGTGGAGATGCACATCTCTATTCTGTATGTGTGCGTTGTCTAGTTTAAGCTTTCCTCCACAGACAGTTTTTCTCTAATTCTGTGATCTGTGTTCTCTGTTCCTAAAATAGAGCCCTCGCTTCTTTCTCTCTGCTCTAAAAATACGTGTTCACACCAGCCCCCTCTCATCCTTCCATCAGGTCGAGTCTGGTTTCTTCCATGAGAGCGATGCAAAGATAGTGGGCAAGTCTCTCCGTGACCGAGTGGCTCTGATCAAGTGGCGCAGGGAGAGGACGGTGCCGAGGGCCCCGCAGGGCGGCGCTGCTCCAGGGCCCGTCCTCTGTGAACCGCCCGGTCTGCTGGAGCCTGAAGAGCCGGAGGTGGATCAGCATGTCCACGTGTGTCCACTCAGCGCCAGGACCACATCCACCACATGTAAGCGTGCCTGTTTGTGAACATCTGGGGTTAAATATAGTTCTACACAGGTTACAAAAAATACACTTCCATAATGCACTACTTTTCACATATCGCGTCTTTTGCGCGCTCAAGTTCGTTATTTCAAATGTAGAAGCGTACTTACGGTAGTGTTGCGCGCTCGAAAATAATGGAAGCGACGCGCACGCGGTGAGACGCGCTAGTTTTTTCCAGGCGCATCCGCGCCGCATCGACTAAAGTTTACAAAATAAAAACAATGTCTCTCAACTTTTCAGATTGACCAAAACGAGACGCGAAATGTTATAAGTTATTTCGCACCGTTATTATTTTGCAGGTCATGTGACAAGAACCAGGGTTGCCACCAATCAGCTTCCTCACCTTTTCCTTGTTGTGAAAGTGCAGCTGATGGTTGCTTAGCAACGACAGACGCCTTCCGCAACCGCCGGAGCGCTTTGGTGACAACAAAAACGTTAAAGACACAGAGAAAGCGGCGCGCCTAGCGTTTACAATTACAAGTAACAGACCACATTTTATTTGCTTTTTAGTATGTTTTTAGGCGCGATATGTGAACGGCCCCCTAAAGTGCTCTATTTTCACACACTAATTTTGTACTTAATATACTAAAAATAAGTCTTTAGTGCTTCTTAAGATAAACTTAAGATCAACTAAGGCCCGGTTTCACAGACGGGGCTTAAACTAAGCCAGGATTAGGCCATAGTTCAGTTAGGACATTTAAGTAATTTTTATAAACGTACTTACTGGTGTGCGTCTTGAGACAAAACAAAGGCACTGATATATTTTAAGATCAGTCAGTGCAAGTTTCTTTCAGTTGAAACAGCTCAGACTTACATTTTAGTCTAGGACTAGGTTTAAGCCTTGTCTGTGAAACCGGGGGTATGTGTACTAAACTATATGGAGTCAAAACAATGCCACATATATTTGCAAGAGAATTGAAGTATTGCAAACGAAAATGAAAGTATTGAGAAAAAATAAATGTGCTTTTTGTAAACAAAAAATAAAGAATTGCAAAATATAAATGAAACAGCAAAACAGAACTCCAACCCCATGTCAAAACAGTGCCACAAAGTTTGTCCTTCCATCTCTCCCTCCCTTTTGACTGGACTTTGAGATGTTGAGTATGTGTCTGTTGTTTTGTTTTGTTATATTTTGGATGCTGTGTTGTGTTATGTGTGAAAAAAAAAAAAAAAAATGTTGATAAGAAAAAAACACAAAGTGAGACGCGCAGAAACGTGAAGCGCAAAGTGCAAAACGGTATCGCAAGCTCAAACTTGACTGAAACGCAAAATAAAAGCAGCGTTGCAAATAAATTGGTAGATATGGCCATGGAAAATATGTATTGCAAAATCATTGCTTTTTCTCTGTTTCATTTATATTTTGCAATTCTTTATTTTTGTTTGCAAAACTTATTTTTTTCTCGCAATACTTCATTTTCTTTTGCAATTCTTTATTTTTGTTTGCAAAAAGCACATTTATTTTTTTTCAATACTTTCATTTTCGTTTGCAAAACTTTATTTTCTTTTGCAATACTTCAATTCTCTTGCAAATATATGTGGCATTGTTTTGACTCCATAATACTGCACTATTTTGGGACACCATGAATATGAACTAAAATGTGCTGTTAACATACTATCTCTGTATTTTAAAAAATAAAATAAAATGTAGCACACAAGTATCATTTTTAGTATATTAAGTACAAAATTAGTGTGCGAAAATAGAGCACTTTAAGTACATTATGGAAGTGTACTTTTTTAAGCCTGGGTCTGGAGAGCATCTTCCACGTGATGATAATAATACATGTTATAATTAAATGCTTAATAATAAAGGCTGATCCTTTATTGATGCTTAATTACAGAAGTGCACTAATGCATTTGTTCAAATATGAACCATTATTAATAATTGAGCACCAATAATAATTGAGCAGCAAAAGATGAGTACAGAGGATTTGGAAGCTGCTCTTGCCAGTCTTAGGGCCTCTGTAACCGAGAGTAGGGCAGTCTCAGTTGAGTGGCCACTTCTGAAGCCAGATTGGTTGTTGTCCAGAATGTTGTTCTGTGCAAGAAACAGAGAGAGTTGGTTGAACACAACTCGCTCAAGTGACTTTGCAATGAATGGAAGAAGGGATACCGGTCTGTAGTTTTCTAAAAGTGCTGGATTTAGAGCAGGTTTTTTAAGCAGTGGGCTTACCCGAGCCTGCTTAAATGCTGTGGGAAATGTACCAGTGTGAAGCGAGGTGTTGATAATGTGAGTAAGCGCAGGTATGACCGAAGAAGAAATGGCTTGAAGGAGGTGAGTGGGGATAGGATCTAGCGGACAAGTAGTGGGATGATTGGAAAGGATGAGTTTGGAAACCTCCGTCTCCGAGAGAGGAGAAAAGGAGGTGAGAGATTGTGTATTTGTCGTTATGAAGTAATTATTAGTTTGTGGTGTGAGGAATTGGTCACTGATGGTTTTTGTTTTATTTGTGAAGAAAGTTGCAAAGTCATCAGCTGTAAGAGTTGATGAAGGAGGAGGGGGAGGAGGACAGAGAAGAGAAGAGAACGTTTTGAAGAGTGCGCGAGAGTCGGAACAGTTGTTAATTTTGTTGTGGTAGTATGTCATTTTAGCAGTGGAGACATTTGCAGAGAAGGAAGAGAGGTGTGACTGATACACACTAAGGTCGGTAGAGTTTTTGGATTTGTGCCATTTCCTCTCTGCAGCCCTTAGTTTAGCACGATGTTCACGGAGAACATCAGACAACCAGGGGGCAGAGGGGGTAGCGCGTGCTGGTCTGGATGAAAGGGGGCAAAAGTTGTCTAAGCAAGATGTTAGAGTGAAGCAAAGAGTGTCAGTAGCACTGTTTGTGTCGAGTGCTGAAAACTGAGAGGGTGAAGGTAGTGCGGATGAAACCATTGAGGATAGGCGAGAGGGAGAGAGCGAGCGTAGGTTACGTCGAAAGGTGACCTGCGAAGGAGCGTGTGCTATGTCAGGAGTTAGTGTGAGGTTAGAAGTGATGAGGAAGTGGTCTGAGGTGTGCAGTGGAGTTACTAATGTGTTGTCAGTGGAGCAGTAGCGTGTGTAGATGAGGTCCAGTCGGTTACCTGATTTGTGAGTAGCCGTAGTAGACACTCGTTTGAGGTCAAATGAAGTGAGAAGAGTGTTGAAGTCAGTAGCCTGGGGTTTTTCTAGGTGGATGTTGAAGTCACTGAGCAGTACCAGAGGAGTACCATCTTCAGGAAAGTTTGACAGTAACACATCCAACTCCTCCAAGAAGTTACCCAGTTGACCTGGGGGACGATACACAACTACAACGTGGATTTTAGCAGGGTGGGTAATAGTAATTGCATTAGATTCAAATGAACTGTTGCCTGTAGGAGATGGTAGAAGATCAAATTTCCATTCATTTGAAATAAGGAGACCAGTGCCTCCACCCCTCCCAATCGTGCGAGGGGTGTGGGAAAAAGTGAAATTAGTGGATAGAGCTGCAGGAGTGGCAGTGTCCTCAGGTTTGATCCAAGTCTCAGTTAGGGCCATGAGGTTGAGACCGGAATGGGTAGCAATAGAAGGAATAAAATCTGCTTTGTTTACAGCAGACTGGCAGTTCCAGAGACCAAATGGAACAGAGAGTAAAGTAGTAGAGGACAGAGGGACCGTTCGTAGATTATTAGGATTGGCCTGCCTCCAACGTACAGCGCGTGCTCTCCGAGTGTTAGTAGTAATAGTACAGATTTGAAAGCACATAGTGAGTACAATTGACTAAACAATTAGATGAGAACAAGTTGGGAAAAAAGTAAAGAAAGGGGAGAAAGCAATACTCAAGTGCCTTGTCGGTGTCCTTGCTCGGTGGAGTCGTGCAAGGTAGAGTCGATCGTCTTTACACTCGTCGGTCTTCACACGAGGAGGGCTTCACACGAGAGCTGCCGCGACCGCTGCCGCGGTGTACAAACCAGTTTTATACTTGCCTAATTACTAGTCCCTGAAGTCAGCTGACCACGCCTTTCTACTTAGCAAACCGAAACTGGGAACTCCCGCGATAAGCACGAGAACAAACGCGACTTGCGAACGCGTTTACCAGGTAAAACACAGTATGCAAAAACAATGTTTCCTAGCAACGACAACTGAGCTGAAATCTAATGAGAATACAAGACAAAACACTTACAAACTGCTGTTCTCTTCTGCTGTTCGACTGCTTCTTCTAACAAGTGTCACTGAGTCAGGTAAATAAGGGCGAATCCCATTTCTCTGTCTTACCCCTTCCCCTTCCCCTACCCCTTCATCTTACCCCTAGCCCTTGTCCCTCAAAACCGAGTGGTAAGCGCTAGGGGTGAAAACATACCCCTATGAAATGAGACACCACTTGGTTACGGTTACGTCATCGTACATCGTCTCTAGCTGGCTGCTTCGTCACCAGAGGTGACAAGTGTTGATCACAAACTTCCAAGATGCCGTCTGTAACGTTAAGTGTGTGTGTGGATCGCGTGGGTTTTAGTGATGTTTTTGCGATTGTCTGCAAAACTAGCGATTTTTTAAAACGTTTCAATTAAGAACATGGTTGCAAATATATATGTACAGGACTGTGTAGAGCACAAAACAAAACTGTCATAATTTTTAAATCAATTATTTAAGCCGAAAATACATTTATGGGACTCTCTGGATGATCTGGCCGCCATTGTTGCCGGTTGCACAGTGTGTTCTGGGTACCCCTTGGTTTCAAGTAAGCTCGCGAAAATGCTTGGTTTTAAGGGGTATCTACCACTTCCCCTTAGCCCTACCCCTCGATCAAAACGAGAATTGGGATAGCCCTTACTCTCACGTGAACGCGCAAAACTAAGGGGAAGGGGTAAGGGGAAGGGGTAAGACAGAGAAATGGGATTCACCCTAAGTACTTTCTCTGGCTTAGACCACGCCTTTCTACTTAGCAAACCGAAACTGGGAACTCCCGCGATAAGCACGAGAACAAACGCGACTTGCGAACGCGTTTACCAGGTAAAACACAGTATGCAAAAACAATGTTTCCTAGCAACGACATATTTCCTAGCAAATCAGCATATTATAATGATTTCTGAAGATCATGTGACACTGAAGACTGCAGTAATGATGCTGAAAATACAGCTTTGATCACATAAATAAATTACAGCTTAACAGATATTCACATAGAAACAGCAATTTTAAATTGTAATAATATTTCACAGTTTTTACTCTTTTTCGTCAAATAAGTGCAGCAGTGAAAAAAAACGTAACTATTCAAAGCTACCTATGAAAAGGATAAAAATATTAAAATATCAGACTGTTGTTAAAATATTGAATGCTGATTCTGTCGTAATGGTTTTGGTTGTGTTTGGTCAGGAATATTCCTAGTATGTGTTTGTGCTCTCTCTGTCTCTCTCTAGCTGACAGCGGCATTGGTTCGACTGTGTACTCGGACTCCTACAGCAGTGGTCTGCACAATGTCATATACCCGTCCTTACAGGAATCTGTCTCCACGGCAACCCAGGAGGTCCGTATCACTCCCCATCACCGTCACTGGTGCACGTCAGAAACCACAGTTATATGTGAAGTTTGCATTGCCCTGCTAGTGTGTGTACACATGCATGCTTGTACTCGCATAGCTTTTAAATGTAGACCATCATTTTATCACAGTGACACAATGTTTGCAGCTCTGTAACTGGACCGTGTTTTCACCTTGTCATCATCCACTTTATTTTTGCCTAGGGGTTTCATTATTTTCCTTATGTAGCATGCATGATAACACGGTCTGCATTCTGTGTCTGTTTTGTTAGTGGTGCTCACTCTATTTGTGCCAGACATGAATAATTCCTCAAATCATACAGCTTAGGGGTGGACAATTTGACCAACATATTATATCACGGTACGAGTAATTTGATTTCACGATAACAACATAAATCACAATATATAACATTTTTACACAATATATTACAATTTTTGATACCATAGAAATTTTATAATTCTTGTCACCAGTGTCAATATCACAAAAAACTAATTCAAGCCTAAATTAAAAAAAGAAAAACTCAAGCCCACTGAAGACAAGTAATCAGTCAGCAATTAAATAAGAATAAGAAACTAATTACAAGCAATAGGACTACAGTAGAACAAATAAAAAATAAATACTACATACATTATACATATTACATATTCTTCACTGTGTAAATTAAATATGTATTTCTCATTAAAGTTAAAAAAAGTGATTTAGGCAAGAGCAGTGAGAGATTTCCTCTGTTTTGTTGTTTGATTATCATGAATGATATTAGACTGCTGTCACTTTAAGAGCTGCCCATATCCAATATACTGTTCCACACGTGTTTTTTCATTTAAGACCTAAATTACTGTGTTTACGAGGATACTTACAAAGACGGGCATTTTGACACATACAAGTGTGTGTGTGTTTATGTCACAATCTCCAGCTGGAGTGCCTATGAGATCCACCAGAGAGCACTCCACACTAGACTCTTGATACTCTGCCCCAGACTCCATTTCCCATAACCCTCAGCCTAGGAACCAATTTACAGACACACCCATTTCCTGTAAGGAGGACTATAAAGGTTGCACTCACACACACTCACTTGGCGAAGTATTATATAATGGACAAGCATTGCAACAAAGTAGGGATCCACGTGCAGGCTTTATCTAAGAGCGTAGACAGAACAGGCAGGGTCAAAACACCAGTAATCGGTAACATCCAAGGCAAAACAAAAGAGTACTCCACAAAACAGGCAATGGTTGGGGCAGGCAGCAAATGATCACAAAACACAAGAATACAGTCCAGGGTCAAGACACAGGCAAGGCAGGACTAGGCAGAAACAAGGTAACAAAGAAAATGCTCGGTAATGTCTGCAATGCTAGTGAGTGTGTGTGAGTGCAACATTTCTAGTCCTCCTTACAGGAAATGGGTGTGTCTGTAAATTGGTTCCTAGGCTGAGGGTTATGGGAAATGGAGTCCGGGGCAGAGTATCAAGAGTCTGGGGTGGAGTGCCCTCTGGTGGAGCTCATTGGCACTCTAGCTGGTGATCATGACAGTTTAACTGTTCATGGCCTATAAAGTGGCAAAAATAACTCTGTTCAATACTCCCGTGCTCTATGAGCAGCATCTTCACATGCACGCGCCTCTCAGACAGCGCTCAGAAACAGTCTCTCAGACAGCGTGCATGCACATACACTGAAATGAGTTCTCTTTTGCTGCTGATTGCATTTCAAGGACTTAATATCATTTTTTTTAAACTGCAATGCTTAGAAAAAAACATGTGCAAACGGTAAGTTGTCAAGAACACATAGCACAGCAATTTCACATGAGCGTGTTTCCATGAAAGAGAGGATTGTCCCAAATTTCTACCGCTTAATCGTGTCTACTGGTTTATTGCCCACCCCTAATTGTTGAGGAGAGATCAGAGATGTGCCTTAACTTTTATAAGCTATCATATGTGAAATTTTCACCTAGATGATAAAATTACAAAAAAAAATCTATATCTACAAACTGAAGATCATTGAGACTTGGTGTTGAGTTTGGTGTCATTTTTATTTATGAACCACAATTTTCATGGTCTTTAAAAACCTGGATATATGAGGGAGTTTTAAAGTGGGATTTCTACACCTTTAAAAGCCATGGCAATTAAAATCCTAAACAGTCATAGATATTTTTATAATGAATATATACTGTACACAAACAAAACAATTTAGAACATTCAAACATTACTCAGTATTCCTCAAAAATGTTTGTTGTGTTCTTTATTTGTTGTGTGTTATTAGCTCTGTGCTAGAGACCCTTGTTTGTCGTTTAATGATAATAGTTCAGAGAAGTGGCTTTTCTTCCAGGGTGCACATCATGAAAGCTCTCCTGTAAATGAGTTCATCCGTTTCCTGCTCCGGCCCACAAGTCCTGCCCCCTTTCAAAAACCACAAGACCAATCAGAGATGACAGAAGACGGATTGGGAAGTTCTCGCTGTGGGAATTTGCTGCTCGCTCCTCCGCCTGTAACGACTCGCCGCTATAGCGACACATCAGTGGGGCCGTCCTCTGAGACAAAGGGGGAGGAGTCTGTCTCGATGGAAAGGCAGGGGCGTCGGCTTTCTTTAAACCCCACCCCTCACCAGCCGCCGTCCCCGTGTCAGGCCTGCCTATCCTTATTCCTGCTTGGGACATGTGCAGATAAAAGACATTCACCCTATTCTTTATTTCCGCTTCCTCACGTCCCTGATGTCCGTAGGGGCTCCTTCAGTGAGACCTCTGACCTCTCCCAGCTTAACAAATCTCTGGAGAGCATCACGGGCCACAGACATCAGCCCGAGATAGGGCGGTACCAGCCTGCCCGCAGCCACAGCGATGAGGGGCACACCATGGAGCCGCCTAGTGATGCACTTACATCCCGTCGCAGAGCCAGTTTTTGTGCTGGCGAGCGCTCTCTGGCTGACTCGGTAGGTGGAGGACACGGTGTCGCCTTGCCGCTTTAGAGGAAACGCTCTGGTTTTCTCCAGCCTTTGCAGTGGTTCTTCTGTTGTTCCCAGGTGCCTGTAGGACTTAGTCTAAAATGCTCAGATGCGTTCTTCTCCTTTGCGCTTCCTCTCGGCGGCTGTAACCGTACTTACCTGTCCTGCAGGTGTGGCCATTCTCTTACAGAGGAGATCCCAACCCTCCCTGAAACCTAACCATTAACCACACTTACGATATGCCTGATGTCATGCTGCTAACCTTCTTTGTTTTCATTCACTTAACCTGGTTGTGTGTGATCTGCATGCTTGCTATTATTCATTGTAGCAGCTGTTGACATGTGCTGTTTTATTTAACAATCCAACATACTAAAAAATTAGCCAGATTTACCAACAATTTGCAGCAACACAAACCCTCTTTTGGCTTTAAAAAACTACTAAAGACATGCGGTGAACAATTAATGATGAAACGGCATGGACAAAGTTATTTTTGTGGCTGACCTTATTGCATATGAATTTGTAGGCGTTTCCCTTTCAGACACAAAGGGAGCAGAGTATTCATGCAAGGTGATTTAGTTAGTTTCAAGTTCAAGTTTAATTTATTTATAAAGCACATTTAAAACAACCTTGGTTGACCATTTGGTTAAGATCAAATTAAAATAGACATTCACAGGACATTGAAAGCACAAGAATACAAATAGGTTTTTAAAAGACTTTTAAACTCAGACACTGTGGTCACTGTGGACTAACTGGCAAGTTAGTCCATATCTTGGGTCCAACTACTGCAAAAGCTTTGCATTGCAGTCTAGATCTGGGTACTCGAAGAAGATGACTGGTCTGTGATCTGAGTAATCTGACTGGGTTGTGTTCAGTAATCAACTCTGAAAGGGATTGATGAGTGAGATTGTTTAACAACCTTCCGGTCTCTCTCTTGAAACCAACATGGCAGTGACTTAAACTGCAATTCATTGACTGGCCACTAGAGACTGGCTCCAAAAGGGGAGTCAGTACCATAGACCCCCCCATGTTAAAATGCCCAACTTTACAGCAGAAAAAAAATGTTTACAGCCTGGTACAAAAAGTGGTTTTGGTTTATAGCTAATTTTGATTTCATGACGACTGTGAGGGGGGTGATTTTTTTTTTTTTATAACTCATCCATTTAAATTATATTAAGCCTTAAAGTTATGCATAATTACAGGTGTGGCCACTTGAGTGACAGGTGGATTGCCGCTGCTGTCACCACCATTAAGCTAGGCAGGTGTGGTTTCAGCAACCAGCTCCACCCACGTCCCGCCTCTTTGCCCATTTTCAATTATCTGGGAGTAACGTGCTGCCAAGATGGCTATGGCTGGGTCTGCCCACTTTGGGCTTCAATAATGCTCTTCAGAAAACTACGGGTGACGTCACGGACACTACGTCCATGTTTTTATACAGTCTGTGGATATGATGCACCATATCTCCTAAATATGTGACCCTGGACCACAAAACCAGTCTTAAGTCGCTGGGGTATATTTGTAGCAATAGCCAACAATACATTGTATGGGTCAAAATTATAGATTTTTCTTTTATGGCAAAAATCATTAGGACATTAAGTAAAGATCATGTTCCATGAAGATATTTTGTAAATTTCCTACTGTAAATACATCAAAATTTAATTTTTGATTAGTAATATGCATTGCTAAGAACTTCATTTAGACAACTTTAAAGGTGATTTTCTCAATATTTTGATTTTTTTGCACCCTCAGATTCCAGATTTTCAAATAGTTGTATCTCGGCCAAATATTACCCTATCCCAGGGGTCTGCAACCTTCAACGTCAAAAGAGCCATTTTGGCCCCTTTCCCACCTAATAAAATTCACGTGGAGCCACAAAACATGTGATGCCAAAATAAAGATAACACGGCATATAGCTAAAGTTTTATATTCAGTTATGTTACAGGGCAGGGGAGTAGCAATCATTTCCGAAGTGAGGGGGAAAGAAATGTCAAATGTAGTAATAATAATAATAATTATGATAATATTTATTTATGTATGTATAATTGACAAATACAATTATTATCTCTTACTTTTAATTGGCTAAGAAATAAAATACACTGCTGGACAATAGCCAATAGCCTCATTTCTTCTATAATAAGAAGAAATTTCTTCTTCTTCTATAATATTTTTGATAAATATTTTACTAATGACAATTTTATGGTTATGATTGTACAATCAGTATATATACTACAAACACTTTTTCCATTTTTATCACAGAATAAGGCAGAACTTATATTTTATAGCTTCTGTACTGTAATTAATGTTGTCAATTACCACTGTATCATTCATATTTATTACCTGGAGAAGACTTGATAAACACACATAAACATATTGTCTTCACATTTCATCAGTTAAGTTTTATGCTTGTTATTCAGCTTAGCTACAGCGGGATGCCTGTCAAAAGTTATTATTACTTCTCATATGAGTCCGTTTTGGACTTTTTAAGCGAGAGTGCCCTCCGGCTTCAAGTATGAATTAAACATTCAGCGCATGAGAGTGTTCAGCGCCCCGTGACGTTCACATGGTTTTGGATACGAATAAAACGTATCCAAAACGACGTGACTATCTTTTCTCTTTTAATTTAAATCAATTTGTATTCACATTGGCCCTTGAGAACCTCTACTTTAACACACTTGACCGAGAAAAAGTGCAGGGGAAGAGTTTAGGTTGTATTAAAATTCAGGGGGGCACACCTCCCCGCGTATTGTACACCCAGCTACAGGGAGCCACCGCAGAGGGATGAAAGAGCCGCATGCGGCTCGGGAGTCGCGGGTTGCCGACCCCTGCCCTATCCTAACAAACCATACATCAATGGAAAGCTCAATTTCTAAAAATGACCCTTATGACTGGTTTTGTGGTCCAAGGTCACATATAGAACCAATAGGTAGCACGTACAGTGAAAACAGTAACAGTGCCAAAGTTGAACCCTGAGGGACACCGCATGTAACATGTAGTAAGGTTTGCGCTAGTCAGTTTACAGGTATTTGCACCATTATTTAATGCCCCAAAAAAGCATGCCTTAATCCATTTTGCGCCTGTGTTGTTGGTAGATTACCTGCACCTACTTATCAACCCTATCCTAGTTTACGCTGCTCTTGGTAGGTTGCATTGGTCATTATGTAGATGAGATGCGCATTGTCAGTAGATCAACCGCAGAACTTTCCATTCTCATCTGTGCTTTTATGGGATTGTGGTCTAATGCGAATTTGCCCTGTTCAGTAAATCTGGCTTGTAGTTGGTGTTACAGAATGGAAGTGTACGTGGTTCTCATTAATTTGTTTAATCTTCTGCAGTATTCTGTTCTGAGAGTCCAAAGCAAGGCTGCACCCGCCGCTGCTCAACACGTGCAGACGTTCCCTCCTGTCTCCTCAGAGACCCCCGCACAGGCCGCCGGACAGAATCTGTCCGCTCCCCTGCCGCTGGTGCTTCTGCAGGGCGTCTCGACCGCACCACAAACCGTGAATCCACAGCAGCTCGCTCCTACAGGACAGACTGCGGAGCTGAATGCACGGGCCCATGCGCTCCAAACTGCAGCGACGCATCAGCCAGTCTCTGTGCTGCAGAGTGCCGCGGGTCCAAGTTACCATCCTCCTGGGGCAGAGCTAGCAAATGCACAGACATTTCTACCCATGCAGCTCACTGCAGTCGCAGCTGCACATGGTCTCCCATCTAAAACAGAAGCAGCGCTGCCTCCAGATCAGAGTTTTCAGAGCGGAGCCTCCAGTGTGCTGCATATCCCGCCAGCATCTGCACAGACTCGACAAACACCTGTGTTACAACATTTGCAGCAACTCACTGCGAATGCCAGAACAGATGGGCAACTCCGCGACTTCTCAAACATGCAGCAAACTGCTCCTGTGCAGCTGAGCCAGACAGGCCCCGCACCACCTGTCCCACAGGTATGCTTGTTTGTCGTCATCTTTTTTTCTTAATCCTTAGCACCCACTTGAAATTCCCAGCTGTTTAAAAACTGGCGCTCAATACCACCTACGTGTAATAGCTCCCTAACTAATAACTCCCATTGAAGTGAACTTTGTGCTTTGTAACTTTGCAGATCTTTTTCATGCACAACATTACACACTAAAAGAAGTAATGTAAATGTAAAAATGCATAATAGGAATTGTTTTCGTCTGTCCAGACCAGGGGTAGGCAACGTTGGTCCTGGAGTGCCGATGTCCTGCAGAGTTTAGCTCCAACCCTGAAAAAAACCTCACCTGCCTGTAGCCCTAGTAATTCTGAAGACCTTGATTAGCTTGTTCAGGTGTGTTTGATTAGGGTTGGAGCTAAACTCTACAGGACAGCGGCACTCCAGGATCGACGTTGCCTACCCCTGGTCCAGACGAAAGATTGGCATTATGAAACCATCGTGATTTTTATGATCGTGGCTTATAATCGTAGTCCTGTGTCGTACAGTGAGATAGGTTCAAAGACAGCCATTGTCACGGTCTCGTGAACCAAAGATAGCCTACGATAATTTTCTGACAGTGTCAGAAATTCAGCATGATCATCGCACAGTGTTTGCTGCTATGACCCACGTTTACTGACCAGCCAATAAAAATGCGACATGAAATCAACGCAACATGGAGCTAAAACTTAAAACTGCTTACCTCAAGCTCCCATTACTTTCCTCTTTCGCCGCTTCCACTTTTTTCAGCATACATATAAACTACAATTGCAAAAGTGTGATTCGTTATGCTCTTTTTGTTTACCACTGGCGCATGCTAATGACATTTTTATTCTTCAATAGTAACTTGCGTCGTAGCCTATGAGTCAATAGCCTATGATGTCGTCATCGTACAGTCTGCATACATGTCGTACGCAAGTTTATTAGATCCATGTCGCACAGTGTGATTTACAATGTTCTTATAGGATTGCTAAAACTGTGCAGTCTATAGAAGGCTTTAAATAATAAAAAAAAGATGTCTGACTAATTTATAAGCTTAATCTAAGTTTATGTAACTGGCCATAGTGGTGCCCAATCCTGTTCCTGGAGATCTACCTTCCTAGAGAATTCACCTCCAATCCTGCTCCAACATATCTGTAATTAAGTTTAACTGAAGATCTTAATGAGCTTCTTCAGATGTATTTTTTCAGGGTTTGAGCTGAACTTTGCAGGATGGTAAATCTCCAGGCGCAGGACTGTGACCAGACAAGAGTGACCTACATCTGCAAACCTCCTCTGAGTTTTCTTGAGTCATCTTGTTTTCTCTTTGCACACTTGTATTTCTCTCTTTCTATCCTATTAGCTCTCCATTCAGACACAGCTGATAGACAGCTGGCAGCAAGGAGGACAGTCCACCTCCAGTCTGCTGATACAACCTGTTCCTCCTCCAGCTTACCTCACACAGGTACACCCTTCTGCCAGCTCCTCTGCTTCTCAGATGCGTGATTTGTAGGGATGCACGATATTATCGGAACATTATCAGAATCGGCTGGTAAAGGCTAAAAATGTAAATATCGGCATTGGCCGATTTTAAAAAATGATGCCGATATGCCTTGCCGATAAGACAAGTAGCTCACATGTGCTCAGGGTGTGATAGTGATAAGAGCATGTCAGTAGTGTGGTTGGTCTTGAAGCAAATTTTTGCCTGAATGATGATTAGATTCACTGTTTTGGATCGCTGCTTTTAATCTGAGACTGCACATACAGAACGACGTGTTCATGTGTGATAGAGTCAACAGTCACTAGCGTGTGCAGTAGCAGCAGCGACAGCCTCCCCCGGGTCCTAATGCCTTTATTAACAAATAAATATATCCAGGTTTCAACTGTATCTGTCTGAGAAAAAAAACATAGCAGAGATTGATTTTATTCGTTATTTTCAAGGCTTTCAATGTACTCTCATTAAAAAAAGAACTTTAATAATGTTTATTACTTCTAACGAATATTTTTTTTGCTCAAAACTAACCAAAATTAAAAATAATTTGTTCATAATCTCCGCACAGGAGAGACTTGGTGTAGTTTCAAAACAAAGGGAAATATATATCGGCTATCAGCCAAAATTATTTGAAAAATATCGGCATATCGGATATCGGCAAAAATCTAATATCGTGCATCCCTGGTGATTTGTGTAGTTTTGTGTAAACAGTCCAATGTACAAAGTGGGCACTTTTGACCGGCCAAATTTAGCATGTGTTTAGTTCTCCTGTACTTGATGGTGGTTATTCCTCCCATGCTACAATGCACTTTTGTCTCCTCCTCCAGTTTCCCTCCATTAACTCGGCTCAGTCATTCGGGACCCCTCTTCCTGGATGTGAACCGTACCCCGCTTGCTTTCCCTCTGTGCAGTCGTCCCTCAGTCTGCCCGCCCCCACACACCCCGACATATCGTCAGTGTCATGCTCACAGATGGAGATCTCTGCGCTAACCCAGTACCCCCACCTGTCCTCCACCTCTCCTATACCCACACAATTTCCTGCTCCACCCTTTGCTGCTCCAGTGTTCGCGCCTCCAGTTCCCACAGTTCACCAGTACCAGCAGGCCTTTTCTGTTGCTCAGCAGCCCGCCATAAACTCCATGGCCACTCTCTCCCAACATTCCCACAGTCAGGCCACACCCACATCGCACCAAAGTCTCCACCCCTCTCCAAACCCAGCCTCTATGTGTGTCGGAGTCCCTCCCACTAAACAAGCTCCACCCACCCAGGTAGGGTATGTCAGTGTCTTAAAGGGATAGTTTACACAAAAATTGGAACATCGAATGCTTACTTTTGAATCACAATCACAATGGTTTTCAGAGGAAACATTTACCCCCATACTAATTCAGTAGGGATGTCCTGATCAGGTTTTTTTGTGCCCCCGATCCGATCGGAGTCATTGAATATTGAGTATCTGCCAATACTGAGTCCCGATCTGATACTTGTAAATGTGTGTGGTGCACAATTCAAGTACATTAAAGTTATTAAAATCTATCCAATTTATACAGAGTTGTGCAGAAAGTAAAATTAATATATGTATGTATATATCATGTAAAATATAATATAATATAACATGTGACCAGGGACCACAAAACCAGTCATAAGGGTCAATTAAATTGAGATATACTGTATATGTCATCTAATAAATAATCTTTCCACTGATGTATGGTTTGTTAGGATAGGACAATATTTGGCTGAGATACAACTATTTGAAAATCTGGAATCTGAGGGTGCAAAAAAATCTAAATATTGAGAAAATCACCTTTAAAGTTGTTCAAATGAAGTCCTTAGCAATGCACATTACTAATAAAAAATTAAGTTTTGCTATATTTACGGTAAGAAATTTACAAAATATCTTCATGGAACATGATCTTTACTTAATATCCAAAAAAATGGATAATTTTGACCCATACAATGTATTGTTGGCTATTGTTACAAATATACCTGTGTTACTTATGACTGCTTTTATATAATATAATATAATATTTAATTATAAGATACACTCTCTCTCTATACACACACTATATAAAGACTTTGGTAGATGTAAACATGTTACAGTTTTAACCATTGCAAACAGATTGTGTCGTCACAATTATGAATATGGTACTGCTGATATAAACTTCTTGTATTTTATATGTACAATAAGCAGAATAATTACAACCTATTGTAAAAAAACCATAGGTTAGGGTTAGGTTAGGGTTAGTCTAACCCTAAAAGAAAGCATGAAGCTTGTGGTGTCAGAATGTCAGTCTATCAGTCAAATCCAAAGCAAGATGCAACTCATAGCAATGCTTTATGACAATGACGTCTCAGATAATCTGACGGCAGATAAAACTAAATGATAAATGAGTGAGAGATCGTTACTAAAGTGTACATCAAATACATTGAACACGGAAGCGCAAACGTGTGCGACACGCTATAACAGACCTCACTGCTGCTTGTGTGTCGCACGCACATTTATTCTTATTTTGGTTTTAATGAGCACATTTAATTGACTTTGTTTCCTTTTAATGGCGGTTGGCAAACCCACCTAAAGGCACACACCGCCACCTACTGCATGACTCCGGCATGACAGCTGATGTAAAATAAAGATCGGGCTTAGGAGAACCGATACCGATAAGTTAAAAAATGCTTGATCGGCTCGGGACAGCCCTATAATTCAGTATTAATATTCATATTCAAATTTAATATGATATGAATGTTTACCCAAATGTCGTAGTTTCCCATTTTTTAACTATAGATTTGAAATTTTATTGAAATTGAATGAGTCTTACCTATTTATGTATTTAAAAAAAAAAAAAAAACGTTAATTTTCCAGGGAGTCTTGACCAGCCATCCCCAAACTGTTCACGTGGACCAGAACGCGTCCAGTAGCTCCGATCACATCCGTGTCTCTCAGATGATGACACACCTGACTCCAGCTCCTGCCCCGAGCTCCAGCATCCCGTCCCACAGCAGCTATAATGCGCCTCAGCCTCCCGCAGTACCACAGCTCTCGTCCTTCAGACCCGTCCTCGACACATTCGGCTCCGCTGTGCCCGTGGACCCAAACCAGGCTCCTCAGCACTTTAGCCCAGCGTCTTTACCCACCGTCCCGCATTCAGGAGCCGGTGCCAGCCTGAGTCAGCAGCACAGCACCGGAGCTCCCACTGAAACATGCACTGAGGTGAAGCTCTTCACATCACTATCAGTACAGTCACAATACGAATACGGATCTGTATTATCATGCTGCCTTTAGAGATATCTCATTTTGGATGAACTCAAAGGCAGCATCTCATACTGTATCTTAGTGGAAAAGACAATCTCACAATACAGCGACAACCTCGAAACACCATTAGAGATGTGTACAGTACTTGCACCGTTCACTTGAAGGAAGAGTATTGCCATTTACGACCATGTGATCAGGAGTGGGGGGGTTTCACATTTCATTTTCAGAATCAGAATTGGCTTTATTCGCCAAGTGTGTGTAAACACACAAGGAATTTGTTGTGGTTTTTAGGAGTTCTTGGTACATACATACATACATGTATGACATGAGAACAGAAAGAACATTTAAATAAGACAGACTAAAGAAAAAATAAATAATAAATAATAATAATAATGTGTCAAAAATCTGGAACAGAAGATTTATATACAGATTTTGTGCGTTATTTACTGTATATACAGCTGTATATATAAAAATATGCATATGTATTTACATAATATTTGCAAGAGAGGCAAACCAGAGGAGCTTTTTCTTACCTAGAAGAACCTAAAACCCTCAAATTACTCTCTCCCAGGACTGTCAGAAGAAATTATCCTTGCATATTATATTTTGATGTTTGTTTGTTTTTACCAAAGTCCACATGGACAGACTGTACGTACATTGTAATAAATTTGAATTACAGGCATAAATTTGTTTTTTGCATCATCAGTCTTTACATCTATAAACAAGGGTACAACAACAGTAGGGCGGGACAACAAACATAATTTCTCAAGATCAATTTTTTAAGGGGACACAAATAATACAGCCAAAATTGTACTTGTAAGGATAGATATGTGTACACAGCATGTGAACCGTGTTTAAATATGAGTTCGGTTCATAGGTTCACCACGCGGTTATTAAATTATTTTGCATCCTCCACATAGTATTTTGTGTTTAGTCTGGGACTGAGGACGTCTCTTATTTAGATATTCAACCGCAGCAAGCCCACTGATCTGCCACTTAACATCATATTGAGCAAAACCCAACACATCGGTAACGTTAGGTCAATATTAGCCTAATATCAGTTCACACTCAGGCTTATCGCCATGTTAGTTGTTGTGGGAGACTTACTATCCAACAAGCTATGGTATTAAACAAGCTAAGCTAGGTAACCTTATAATCGCTCATAGAAAAATACATCGGATATCATAATTTTTTGTCATGACTAATTTATTAATGATACAGCATCATCTGTATTAAAGGGATAGTTCACCCAAAAATGAAAATTAGCCAAATATTTACTCACCCTCAGGTCATCCTAGGCGTGTCTGACATTGCACTTTCAGACGAACACATTCGGAGTTATATTCCACATTGTTCTGTCTGTTCCAATCTGTATAATTGCAGTGAATGGTGCCCCTGTTTCTGAATCCGAAAAAAAAGTATCCAATCATCACAAAACTACTCCACACGGCTCCGGGGTGTTAATAAAGGACTTCTGAAGCGAAAAATCAGAATCAGATTAAGAAAGAGCTTTATTGCCAAGTGTGTTTGTGCACACAAGGAATGTGTCTTGGTGTTAGGAGCTTCCAGTACAGAAAGTACAAACACAGTGCAGACAACATATAATTAAGGTAATAAGAAACACTAATAATGAAGAGAATAGACAATAATTAATAATAATAATAGTAATAAAAATTTAAAATATACAGAAAATAAAAATGTCCATAGACAGAACTGTGAATGTGTGTGTGTCCTATGTACAGATGAAGGTTTGATGAGTTATTTACAGATGTACAGTACTGGGGTGTGTTATGTGTTGTTCAGGTGAGATACGGCCTGGGGGAAAAAACTATTCTTGTGTCTGGCTGTTTTTGTGCTCAGTGATCTGTAGCGCCGGCCAGAGGGCAACAGTACAAAGAGAGAGTGAGCTGGGTGTGAGGGGTCCAGAGTGACTTTCTTAGCCCTTTTCCTCACTCTGGAGGTGTAAAGTTCTTGGAGGCTGGGCAGAGGGGCACCGATAATCCTCTCAGCAGTCCTGACTGTCCGTTGTAGTCTTCTGATGTCTGTTTTGGTAGCTGAACCAAACCAAACAGTTATAGATGAACATAGGACAGACTCGATGATGGCAGAGTAGAACTGTTTCAGCAGCTCCTGAGGCAGGTTGAACTTCCTTAGCTGGTGGAGGAAATACAGCCTCTGCTGGGCCTTTTTCACAATAGAGTCAATGTGATTGTCCCACTTCAGGTACTGAGAGATGGTGGTGCCCAGGAATCTGAATGGCTCCACTGCAGTCACAGTGCTGTTCATGATGGTGAGTGGGGGGAGAGCAGGGGGGTTCCTTCTGAAGTCCACTATCATCTCCACAGTTTTGAGAGTGTTTAGCTCCAGGTTGTTAAGACTGCACCAGACAGCCAGCTGCTCAACCTCCTGTCTGTAAGCAGACTCGTCTCCGTCCTGGATGAGACCGATGACTGTAGTGTCGTCCGCAAACTTCAGGAGCTTGACAGAGGGGTCCTTTGAAGTGCAGTCATTGGTGTAGAGGGAGAAGAGCAGTGGGGAGAGAACGCAACCCTGAGGGGCGCCAGTGCTGATGGTGAGAGTCCTGGATGTGAGTTTGCCCAGCCTCATTAGCCTCATTCCTTCTGTCAGGAAGCTGGTGATCCACTGACAGATGGAGGTGGGCACAGAGAGCTGTGTCAGTTTGTCTGAGAGAAGGTCAGGCATGATGGTATTGAAGGCCGAGCTGAAGTCCACAAATAAGATCCTTGCATAATTCCCAGGTTTGTCGAGGTGTTGCAGGATGTAATGCAGTCCCATATTGACAGCGTCATCCACAGACCTGTTTGCTCTGTAGGCAAACTGAAGAGGATCCAGCAAGGGTCTAGTGATGTCCTTCAGGTAGGCCAGGACCAGTCTCTCAAGTGACTTCATGACCACAGACGTGAGTGCGACAGGTCTGTAGTCATTAAGTCCAGTGATTTTGGGCTTTTTGGGGACGGAATGATGGTGGAGCGTTTGAAGCAGCAGGGCACTTCACTCAGCTCCAGAGATCTGTTGAAGATCTGTGTAAAGATGGGGGCCAGTTAGTCAGCACAGACTTTTAGACAGGCAGGTAAAATACCATCTGGTCCTGAAGCTTTCCTAGATTTCTGTTTTCTGAAGACCCGATTCACATCCTTTACACAGACTTTAAGCGCAGGTAGAATGGTGGGGGAGGGAGGGAGGGGAGTTGCAGGGGGGAAGGTGAATGTGTGAAGTGCAGATCAGAGCGGGTGCTGGGTGTCAGTCTGGCCTTTTCAAATCGGCAGTAAAACACATTCAGATCGTCAGCCAGTTGTTGATTCTGCACAGACTGTGGGGGTGGTGTCTTGTACATTGTGATGTTCCTCAGACCAGTCCACACTGATGCCGGATCGTTTGTTGAAAGTTCTTTTTTCAACTTCTCAGAGTAGTTATTTTTAGCCACTCTGATCTCCTTTGTTAGTCTGTTCCTTGCCTGGTTATACAATATTTTATCCCCACTTCTGTAAGCGTCCTCTTTGGCCTGACGAAGCTGTTTGAGTTTCCCAGTAAACCACGGTTTATCATTATTGAATGATAAGAATGTCCTGGTGGCGATGCATATATCCTCACAGAAACTGATATATGAAGTTACATTCTCTGTGAGCTCGTCCAGATCGGTGGCAACAGCTTCAAAAACACTCCAATCAGTGAGGTCAAAACAAGCTTTTAAATCTTGCTCTGCTTCATTATTTCATCTTTTAACAGTTCTTAATACAGGTTTAGAAGATTTAAGTTTTTGCCTGTAGGTCGGTATGAGATGAACCAAACAGTGATCGGAGAGCCCCAGAGCTGCCCGTGGGACAGAGTGATATGCATCTTTAATTATTGTGTAACAGTGATCCAATATATTACTGTCTCTGGTGGGACATGTAACATGCTGTCTGTATTTTGGCAGTTCGCGGGAGAGATTTGCTTTATTAAAATCTCCAAGAATGATTAAAAGAGGGTCCGGTTTCAGTATTTGTTCGGCCAGCTGTTGCATCGCGGCGCTCACGCACGCATCCGGAGGCACGTACACATTCACGAGAATGAAGGAGGAAAACTCTTGGGGCGAGTAGAAAAGTTTACAGTTTATGAAGAGGGCCTCCAAATAAGGAGAGCACATCTTCTTCAGAGTTGTTACGTCTTAACACCAACCTTCATTTATGTAGAAACATAGTCCACCACCTCTCGTTTTCCCCGTTAGCTCCGTGATGCGATCTGATCTGAACAGCTGATAGCCCGGCAAATGAAGCGCGTTATCCGGGATGGCTTCACTCAGCCAGGTTTCAGTGAAGCACAATGCAGCAGAGTTTGAAAAGTCCTTGTTTGTGCGGGTGAGGAGAAGTAGTTCATCCGTTTTGTTAGGAAGGGATCGGAGATTCGCGAGATGAATGCTTGGGAGCGCAGTTCGGAAGCCGCATTTGTGGAGCTTAACTAGCGCGCCGGCACGCTTCCCTCTTTTCCATCTGAGCGCACGTTTGACTTGGGCCACTGCCCCTCCGACCAAAACATCCAACAAAGCGTCTGAATAAACAAAAAACAGAAAAAAATTGTCCGGTGTGTGTTGCCTTATGTCCAGTAGTTCGTCTCTGGTAAAACTGATAGTAATAGAATGACTTAACACAGAACAAACAAACAAAAACATTAAAAGAACGGGAGCGTTCCACACCACAGCAGCCATACGCGGCGCCATCTCAACGCAAAGAATGTAATTCATTCATTGGTTTAGTCAATTTAATGGACTGTCTTATCAAACTTTTGTGTGCTGTGTATTTTTATATTTATATTTAGCCTAGTAACACGTAAACGGCAATCTCTGTTGAAATCATGTGCCATTGCCATTGAACTCATTGCCTTCTGTGCACTTTAGGAGCATGTTCCTGATAAACAGACAGCACCAGCTGGGTCCACGCATGACAGGTGTGTTTCTCTGTTCATAGATCACTGCTGTATTCTCCATTTCATCTTGCATGCTTTCAGAGTTACAAACCTCAGTGATCGGATCTCTGCTCTTTTGCAGTATAAACTCAGATGCCACATGTAGTAAAGAGATGAGCGATGGGAACGAGGGCTCCGGCAGAGCTCGCAGTGAATCACGTGTGAGAAAACCCAATCGCAAAACGTCCCGCACGCGCTCCCGCCAAGACAAGATCAACAGACCCAAGCTCACCATGATCAAAGTGAGTCTGGAGCTCACAGACAAACAGATGAAGAGTGGCCAAACATGATGTGTAGATGCTAGCTGTCAAAAATAAAGTGATTTGAAGTTCCTGTTGTTGTATGCTCTGTAACAGGTGTGTGACACAGGAGACAAGATGGTGGAGTGTCAGCTGGAGACTCATAACCATAAGATGGTGACGTTTAAATTTGACCTTGATGGAGATGCTCCAGAGGAGATTGCCACATATATGGTGAGATGTTCAACTCTACTTTCTCTTTCCCTCCCTATAATTCCCTTCCCTTCTTCTGGCAAACTCCCAGAGGTATTTTTCTAAACGTAAATGTGTGGTAGGATTTGGAGTAGGAATGGGCCAAAAATTTTCAAATTTTCATGTGTAAAACTAAACATGCAATAACATCTGATTATTTCATTATTATAATCAGAGCTGTAAAGAGTACCGGAAAGCCATACTTGAGTAAAAGTACAGATACCCTACAGTGAAAATTACTCCACTACAAGGTACAAGTCACCAATTCCAAAACAACTTGAGTAAAAGTCTTAGAGTATCTGATTTTAACAGTACTTATGTATTTTACTTATACTAAATATAGGCTCAAAGATGCACTCGTCAAAGTGACATGCCAGTCAGAAACTGTAATGTTGTGGAGAAGCTGGAGAAAACAGGATCTATGTGCAGGCATTTCATGGAAAAACTAGAACAAACAATAAACCAAAAACCAAAAGGAACAAAGAACAGAATGACGGGCAAACAGACAACCATTACATTCAACAACTCGCAAAGAACTAAAGAAACACTAGGGCTATATATACACAGGAGGCTAACAAGCTGAACAAGATACGATACAAACTGACTACAAACACCACGGGAGACAGAAAGTGACATAAAAGCACAGAGAACATGTAACACAAACAAGAAAGAGCTTATTTGTGAGGAGAGCAATCACGTTTATTTTCTAAAACCAAAATAAAACTGAACACCTCAAAATTGCAATTAAAAAAAAATATATATATATATTAAAAAATTAAATTAAAAAGACAAAGTCTTGCACTGGATGTGCTGGTTTCTGCCTCATTGCCAGCTGCAGTCATATAAACACCTGTGATTCACAACTACTTTCTAAGGAGCTTGCATTCACATAAAGTAGCCTTTTTTGACAAGTTTGGGTGAGCAAGGGCAAAACACACAAGATATAGTACTTTCAGTGCCCTGTAGTTGGCGATATCACATCTTTTGTAGCAGAAATAAACTGGTGCAGAAAAGCTAGGTCCATGCAAAATGTAATGTGTAACTGCAACACTGATTACAAATGTAGTGGAGTAAAGAGTACAAATACTCACTCAGAAATGTAGTGAAGTAGAGAGTAAAAGTTGCTAATATCTTTGATACTCAGTACAACTACAAAGTATCCGAAAAGATACTCAAGTACAGTAATTAGTTACATTTACTCCGATACTTTACACCTCTGATTATAATCATATGTGACCCTGGAGCACAAAACCAGTCATAAGGGTCAAATTTTTTTTAAATTGAGATTTCTACATCATCTGAAAGCTGAATAAATAATCTTTCCATTGATGTATGGTTTGTTATGATAGGACAATATTTGGCTGAGATACAACTATTTGAAAATCTGGAATCTGAGGGTGCAAAAAAAATCTAAATACTGAGAAAATCACCTTTAAAGTTGTTCAAATTAAGTTCTTAGCAATGCATATTACTAATCAAAAATTAAGTTTTGATATATTTATGGTAATAAATTTACAAAATATCTTCATAGAACATGATCTTTAATTAATATTCTAATGATTTTTGGCATAAAAGAAAAATGTATAATTTTGACCCATACAATGTATTGTTGGCTATTGCTACAAATATACCTGTGTTACTTATGACTGCTTTTGTGCTCCAGGCTCACATATAAATGAAGTACTTTTTCATTTCATAAAAAAATAATAATCTTGACCTAAATTGATTCTGTGTCGCTATTAAGCTGCACCCAAAGCTGCTATATCCAGAACATGTTTTATTAATGCATAAGGTTGCAACATTGCTTGGCAGACCTGAACTAACTCCACTTTGTGTCTGAAAAAATACTCAGCAACAACACAAGATATACAATTCTTATTTGTTTTTTAAATCATAAATATGCAATTGTGTGGTTGGTTGCATTATTTGTATGTATCAAATAACAGTGTGTCTATCAGAACACAACCATTTTTTTGGAGAAACACTGCATTAATGCTTTATTGACATGTGAATGTTATTCATATTCAGACTGTGTTCCTCATATATGACCCTGGAGCACAAAACCAGTCTTAAGTGTCAATTTTTTTAAATTGAGATTTCTACATAATCTGAAAGCTGAATAAATAATCTTTCAATTAATGTATGGTTTGTTATGATAGGACAATATTTGAAAATCTGGAATCTGAGGGTGCAAAAAAATCTAAATATTGAGAAAATCACCTTTAAAGTTGTTCAAATGAAGTTCTTAGCAATGCATATTACTAATCAAAAATGAAGTTTTGATATATTTACAGTAGGAAATTTACAAAATATCTTCATGGAACATGATCTTTACTTAATATCCTAATGATTTTTGGCATAAAAGAAAAATCGATAATTTTGACCCATACAATGTATTTATGGCTATTGCTACAAATATACCCCAGCGACTTAAGACTGCTTTTGTGGTCCAGGGTCACATATACAGCTCTTTGAATCTTAATTGGTAGATGGGCGTACTGTATCTGCTTGTCCTGGATAGATGACTGGGACAGATGAGTGGACTCAAAGTGCTGATTCTTGTTGATGTTCCTCCAGGTTGAGAATGAGTTTATTCTGTTGCTGGAGAGGGAGATGTTCATCGAGCAGCTGAAGGAAATCATGGATAAAGCTGAGGACATTCTGAATGAGGACGCTGATAGTGAGAAGGCCTCTGTCCAGACCTCACCGCTCCGCCAGACGCCCGTCACAGCAGACTCCGGCCCGCAGGTCAGGCCCAGTGCTTGCTTAAAGGGGACCTATTATGCTCCTTTTTACAAGATGTAAAATAAGTCTCTGATGTCCCCAGAGTGTGTATGTGAAGTTTTAGCTCAAAATACCCCACAGATAATTTTTTATAGCTTGTTAAAATTGCCACTTTTAGGGTGTGAGCCAAAACGCTCTGTATTTGAGTATGTTGAAGTGATACTCAAAACGTATGAAACGTACTCCGTTTCAAAGTCAGTCATCTGATTATACTGTGCATAATAAATTTGCGTTTATGAATTGCACAGACGGGGAGCACGGCGGGATAAAAATAACAACATAGCTGGTCTCATGGTGCATGGCATGTTATCACAAACTTTATAAGTCCCACTCGTGATTATGAGCTCAACAAACTCAAGCGATCGACTCACATTGCTTTCATATGCAACTTTTAACTACCACATTTCTAATTACGATCATTCATGAAGACAGCACCAGTGAAAACAGACAGAGATGATGGTAGCTTTAGCATCATTAGCCTTACAGAGTGCTAAGAAGCTCTTTCAGAAAGGCCATTTAGAAAACGCGTGATACTTACTTTGTCTGGAGCTGACGTTCGCGCACAAAGTGTTGGTATTGATCCCTACACGTATTGGGGACTTTACCGATTTTTTTCCGGGATATTTGCTTAGACAATGAAACTTAACCACAGTGTCCTCAGCGACTCAGCTGGAGGGAGTCTATGGACACTCCTATGTTCGTTAGTGCATCCCAAAACACAACACTTGAAAAGCCTCTTTGGCACTGACATTGTATATCTCCAGCAGCTACAGCAAGTGATCAGTAATGGAGGCGGCCACAGCTTCTCACTCAGGGCTGTGTTTATGCTTATAGGGCAGCGTCACTAATGGGCGGGACTTTTTCCCCTCGGTGACGTGAACAGAGGGAGAATCTGAAACAGCTCCTTCTGAGAGACTGTTTATGATTTTATTAGATTATAAATAAATGAGTGGGTGGATTTTTACCATTATAGGCTGGTTGTTTTCACACACTGCAGCCACACAACTGTGTTCAAACACCTTATAAAAGTGATTTTTGCATAATAGGTCCCCTTTAATACAGATATGCTTTAGATGGAAATGTACCAGCTTTCGTGTTCTTGAGTATGGACACACAGGATACAGTGGAGCCGAAGTCACACCTTAAGGAAATGCACTTTCCTCTACAGCCAGCACATTTTGTGGGAAAATAAATCATAAGTGGTGTTCTTCTAAAAAAAATCATATAAATGCATGAGGTGGATATAATACTTTCATTTAGCCCCAACAGCAGGAGTTCATTTTCCAAAATATAATACTTTTACATATTCCTCAGTTATTGAAAAACTGTTGATTTAATTACCTTGAACAAAACTGAAAACCATTAAAGTCTATGCAAAGTCAATTCTGAGAATTATTTCTAAACACATTATAAATGTTAGAAATTTGTTAGAAATGTTAGAAACATAATAAATTGCTAAAATCATGACTCGATGACGCAATGGAGCCACTGAGCATGGCCCCTCCCCTAAGACTGTAAGTGTCAGACTTTGTCTCTCTGTGTCTTGTGTTTCCCCTCCTCTCGTGCCCATATTTGGTCTTCCTGTTCCTGTCCTCGTTTGTCATCATTAGTTAATTTGTCTCTAGCCCTGTGTTTCCCTGCCTCTGTGTCGAGTCTGATCATCTTCATGTGTCTCTGTATCTCCAGCGTTTGTTAAGTTTGTTTATTAAAAGTTTATGTTATTGAAAGAAGTTCCTCGCCTCCTCGTTTCCCTGCTCCCCAGTGTGGATTGTGACAGAAGACTCGACCGAAACTGTACCTCTGCGTTTTCCCTCCGTTTTGTTTTCCGTTTTTTGAGAAGTTTTTGTTTTCTGTTTTTCCCCCTCCGCGGCAATGGAGTTCGCCGCCCGCCTCTTCGCCCTCATCCGGCGGGACCTCCCCTTCATGGAGTACGCCGGGGAATTCTGTGGGCTCGCCGCGGTAACGGAGGTGCAGGACGCGGCCCTCCTCCACCTGTTCCGGCTCGGGGCCTGTTACCATCGCCCCATAGACCTCCCAGACACCACAGGATTGTGTTGGAGAGAAGGGGTCTACCGGTGTCTGGGAAGTGTCCGGGCCCGAGTCGGAACCATCCCGCCGTCCGCGGGAAAATGCCCGCCGCCGTTTGCGGGAAAAGCAGGCCCGCCTGCAGTGAAGATGGCAAGCCCGCCGGCAGAGAATATGGCAAGCCCACTGATCATTGATCCTCGCAAGTGCTCTCCAGTGCCCGCTCCTCGACAGCGCCCTCCAGTGCCCGCTTCACCAGGGCCAGTCCCTCCAGTGCCCCTGCTGGTTCCGTCCAGCTCTCCAGAGCCCCTGCTGGTTCCGTCCAGCTCTCCAGAGCCCCTGCCGGTTCCGTCCAGCTCTCCAGAGCCCCTGCTGGTTCCGTCCAGCTCTCCAGAGCTCCCCCAAGTGACCACGCTTCAGGAGCGGCCCTAAGTGTCCGCGCTTCAAGAGCGCCCCCAAGAGTCAGCTCCTCGCAAGTGCCCTCCAGTGCCTGCTCCTCGCATGTGCCCTCCAGTGCCTGCTCCTCGCAAGTGCCCTCCAGTGCCTGCTCCTCGCAAGTGCCCTCCAGTGCCTGCTCCTCGCAAGTGCCCTCCAGTGGGCACCCCAGAGCCCGCTCCTCGCCAGTGCACCCCAGAGCCCTCTCCTCGCCAGCACACCCCAGAGCCCGCTCCTCGAGAGTGCCCCCAAGTGACCGCGCTTCAAGAGCGCCCCCAAGAGACAGGGCCTTGCAAGTGCCCTCCAGAGCCTGCTCCTCGCAAGTGCCCTCCAGTGGGCACCCCAGAGCCCGCTCCTAGCCAGCGCACCCCAGAACCCGCTCCTAGCCAGCGCACCCCAGAGCCCGCTCCTAGCCAGCGCACCCCAGAGCCCGCTCCTCGCCAGCGCACCCCAGAGCCAGCTCCTCGAGAGTGCCCCCAAGTGTCCGCGCTTCCCGAGTGCCCCCAAGAGTCCGCGCCTCCAGTGCGCCCCCAAGTGCCCAATGTAGCCCCTAATTTCCCCAAGGAAATTTTGGGGGGGGTAGTAGGGCTCCGGCCGACGAGACCGAGGTGGGGGCTGGGGCCGCGGTCTCGGAGGTGGATCCGCCATGGCCTCCTGAGTCCCCGGATCCGCCATGGCCGCCCAAGCTCCCTGACCCGCCAAGGCCTCCCGAGTCCCCTGACCCGCCATGGCCTCCCGAGTCCCCTGACCTGCCATGGTTCCCGGAACGGGCGCCGCTCTGGAGGCCAGTATACCTGCCTCCTGTTCCGTGGAGGCCTCCAGAGCGCCCACCCCCCCTCCCTGTTGGATAGTGTACGGTGCGGGACGCACCGTTCGGGAGGGGGGAGTAGTGTCAGACTTTGTCTCTCTGTGTCTTGTGTTTCCCCTCCTCTCGTGCCCATATTTGGTCTTCCTGTTCCTGTCCTCGTTTGTCATCATTAGTTAATTTGTCTCTAGCCCTGTGTTTCCCTGCCTCTGTGTCGAGTCTGATCGTCTTCATGTGTCTCTGTATCTCCAGCGTTTGTTAAGTTTGTTTATTAAAAGTTTATGTTATTGAAAGAAGTTCCTCGCCTCCTCGTTTCCCTGCTCCCCAGTGTGGATTGTGACAGAAAGAGGTGTGTTCGACTTAAAGCAGCGCTGCGCAGACCAGTCATTTACATTTATTCATTTAGCAGACGCTTTTATCCAAAGCGACTTACAATTGAGGAATACAATAAGCGATTCATCATAAAGAGGCAAATAAACACAGGAAGTGCTTGCAATACAAACTTTCAGGCATTGTTCAGATTAATACAAGCTAGACAGGGAGAGATTAAGGAAAGAGAAAGCAAAGTTGTTGTTCTCACGGTACTTTGTCATACAACGATCGGTCTGTGCAGTGCTGCTTCAAGTCGAACACACCTAATAACTAGAGTGCATTAGCATCAGTGGTTCGCCCGCTAAATAGCGAGTTACGGACTTTACCGTTAGTTACTACAGCCCACAGTTTGCTAGCTAGCTATGCCTTATTACCTGGTTGCGATAATTCACAAAACAGCTCGATCTCCTTATTTAAATTAAGCTGCTAAAGGGAGCATCCATTCAGGTTGTAGCAGTATTTGACAGTTGAGAGAGACGGCATCTTTCCCGCGAGTGGGCGTGGTTTCAGTGCCGACAGTGGACACGCCCCCAGCGTTTGAGAGCAGAGAATACCGCTTATTTTTTTCAAGATTTTGATGCCTTATGTTATTTACTTGCCTTCTTTTTTTAATCATTCAAATGTGGCTGGGTTGTTAATATTTTTTTCTGTGGCATGACAAACTCAGAACACATTTAATATTGCTTTACACAGACTTTAACGAGATATTTGTCTCAAAATATATTTGCCAATTTTATTGATTCTCATTTGCTAACATTAAAGGGGACATCGGATGCAAAATTCACTTTTACATGTTGTTTGAACTGAAATGTGTGTTGGCAGTGTGTGTACACAACCAACCTATAATGATAAAAATCCACCCAGTGCCTTTTTCTCAACCCTCTGGGGTCGAAGCCCGCACCAGTGCGGTCTGTCTCGTATTTTCTTTATGACCGCGAAAATAACTAAAAATACTCTGTCAGTTTTGATCGTACAGATAAGAATAAGGTATCGTTTGAAACTGCAAAGGGTCTACTTTTATTTGTGTATAGTCATAATAACAACAAAACAATGTGCTTTTGTAAAATAAAGAAAATAAACAGGTTGCGCTCTCTGCCGTCTCGGTCTTTGTCACCTCTCTTCACAGACACGTAAATAAAACAACATGAATCTCCACGAATACTTGCCTCAAAGACATGAGAAATATATGTATAGAAAGCTTGAAATGTCTACTTTTTAAATGAAGTAAGTCACGTCCAAAACAAATATTGTAATCCGTATGAAACCAACGCGATGTCCAGTTCAAGCCGATCACGCTTTTCCGATTCTAAACATACACGTGAGACACGCGCACATGTAAAAGAAGAGTTCATCCCGGCTACTTTTTGTTTCTGACAGGGTAAAAAGGGTGTTTTTTACACTACCATTGAGAAATTTTAACCAAAGTATGTTATAGACTTTTCATTAAGACCCTAAAGAATCATACCAACTTGTGGAAAATGGGCATCTGATGTCCCCTTTAAAACGCATGAAATTTTAGATCAAATAAACACAGAATCAACTTAATTGATCGTGTCACGAATGAGCCACATTTCCATGCATATAGTGAAACATTAATGTTTAGCAGAGTTTAGCTCCAACCCTTATCAAACTCACCTACCTGTGATTTTCTAATGATCCTGAAGACACTGATTAGCATGCTCAGGTGTGTTTGATTAGGGTTAGAGCTAAACTCTGCAGAAAGGTGGATCTCGCACGCCAGATATGAGTATCCCTGATCTAATTGTTAAGAGGAAAATTAAATCAAACCCTGCTGTGTCTTTAGCCCTGTTGTACCCTACTGTGTAAATGTAAAGGTGAAGTGTGTCATTTCTGTGCCTCTAGCATCACCAAACAAACTGAACTTGTCTTCTGTACTCAGGGGTCAAAACATGAGCGTACGCAGTCTGACCAGCTCGTCTATAAACAGAACGGTAAGACTCTTGACACGTCATGTCCAACAAATCTCACTGTAACTGCTGTAGAATGAGCATTAACTCACAGTCTGCCTTGACTTGCAGTACTTCACACCGGAAAGCGCTGGTTCATCATCTGTCCTGTGGTGGAGACGGCCGCGCCTGACGGAGAAGAGGCCACCGCAAGTAATTCAGCACACATGAACTAATGCTAAACATTAGGGATTTAACGTTATTAAAAAAGACAAATGAAGCCTTGGAATTTTTTTTTAATTTTGTACATATTAAAGTTAAATTCTTCTATTTAATGCACTTTGAGAGTCCAAAATTAAGAGCTCCAACCCATGTTCCTAAGAAGACTTATATATTGTAAAACAATTGCACTGTACAATAAATGAAAATGAATATTTCATAGGTATGTTATTTTTGCTTTACACAACAGTAGGGAAATTACAATACTTCTGTCCTAATTGCTACACTTGAAAGAGATATTTTGAATTTGGACTGCAGTAATATTACCCATTTAAACCGCTAACTGTCAGCAATTCATACTGCACTTTTATTTTAGACGGAAACGGCAGTAGAGCTTTTATTTTGGCAGAAAACTCCAGCTTCAGTGAAAACAGGCTTACAAAAACGCGTCTGTAATCATCTGCCCATTAAAATGTTGGGAATTATACGAATGTGAAAATAAAGCATAACTGGTGGCCATTGCATTCCCAAAAGCGCGCTAAACTCACAGCAGTGCAATAAACGAGTTCATTGCATTCATTTACAATGAACGAAGCCGTTCTGAGACATGGAAAACACCGGATCGCGAGCTGATCATCTGAACGAAGTCTGTGCTTTACTTTGAAACACGCAGCGAAAACAGACTTGATGAAGTGATTAAGCCATATTGTGCTTTCGCTTTTAGTTCGTTTGACAGATACTGTGCCAAAGCATAATGGCTCAAAACACAACTTTAAATACCTTTTTTGTTAGAATAAGAAGTTTAAATATATTTGAAAAACTACACTTTTTGCCCGGAAGACCTATTGTTTCATATCGTCATGTGACCACGATAATATCAAGACAGTTTTGCTATTGTGATCATAATGATAATATCATTACATCCCTACTAAACATGCTTACAAATGATCATCTCGCACTATTACTTGTGTCTCTCCAGACCCAGAGAGCTCCTCTACATCTCAAACGCAGGATGTGAACACAGCCAGAGCCAAACCTCTGCAGAAACAGCCATCGGTGCCACAGGCATCCCTCTCTGAGGTTGCTCCATCGGCCGAGGGCCCTCAGGCTGCCTGTGTGGCTGTGGTTCCTGACATCCCATGCTGCCCCATTGTGCCTCCCATTTCACTGGACGTCTCTGCTCAGAAAGCAGCGGAGGTCCCTCAGCAGCCGGTCGCTCACAGCAGCAGCCCCGGCGCCGAGCCGCCTGTCAGCCAGACCCAGACTCCACCCGTGGTGCTGCTTCAGCCCTTTGCCACGCCCACTCCACAGGCTTCGGTCAGCAGTGGCCAATCACAGCCTCAGAGCCCCACCCATCAGCCTCAGTGCTCCACCAATCAGCCCCAAAGCCCCACCCATCAGCCCCAGAGCCCCACCCATCAGCCTCAGAACGCCCCAGCCCTGCAGCCGGGCGAGTCGGATGGGGAAGGGCCACCCAGGCTGGAGTTTGCAGACAGAACGATAAAGACTCTTGATGAGAAACTGAGAAACCTTTTGTACCAAGAGTACCACCCCTCGCAAACCACAAGCTCCGCCTCCGAGCCGCCCGGATCACCTCCGCTGTCCGACAGCCAGGGCAGTGACGGCGCTGTGAGGAAAGCAGAAAAACTGGTAAAGTCAATCCTCATCTTATTCATTCACATGTACATTTAGTCATTTAGCAGACGCTTTTATCCAAAGCGATTTACAAATGAGGAAAATAGACGCAATCAAAATCAACAAAAGAGCAATGATATGCAAGTGCTATGACAAGTCTCAGTTAGCGTAACGCAGTACACGTAGCAAGTTTTTTTTTTATTAAATAATAAATAAAAAGAAAACAGAATAGAAAAAGAATAGCGCAAGCTAGTGTTAGAGGCACTTTTTTTAAAGATTAGAAATAGAATAGAGAGGGCTAGAGTTAGTGGGTCAAATAAAGATGGAAGAGATGTGTTTTTAGCCGATTCTTGAAGATGGCTAAGAAGTATTGTTTGTATTCACAAACAATATGAGCTGTCAGCCCTTATGAAAATTAACCATGGTTTTACTACCATTAAAACCAAAAAACCAAGGTTACCATAGTTAAACCAGGGGTGTCAAAAGTACGGCCAGCGGGCCAAATGCTGCCCATGGATGAATTTCAAAGGGCCCGCAGCTTGTCTATTAAAATGTATTAGCCTATATGTGGCCCGCCAAGCATAATTTACAAAATATGCAATTTACAGAGGGGAACGCTAAACGCGATCTGTACGGAGGGGGACACCATATCCCCCCCCCCTCCCACATCCCCCAGATCGCAATTTCTACTGAGGGGGACCCACCCCCTCACGCACACTATACCCCCCTCCCGGAACGCGGGGGACCGAGTGAATATGATGTCCAGGGGACCCAGCAAACCGTAGCGGCACCCCTGCACACACACATATATACAGTATATACATATATATGTATGTGTGTGTGTATGTGTGTATATATATATATATATATATATATATATATATTAGTGGTGTCAAAATTAGTGCATTAACGCAGGAGATACATTTTTTCAGATTAACGCGTTAAAAATATTTAACGCAATTAACGCAGGGGCGGGGCTAGGGTTGGCCACCCCATTCACAACTGCTGCCTCTGTCTCTTTTTTCTTGAAAAGGATTGCGTTTATTTAGATGCAGAACGTTTTTATGACCACATCAAACGTGAGACATTTCAGACACGCACTCTAACGTTGCCTCCGCGCCAGGCGCGAGTCAAACGAGCGCGGAAAAGGTACTGTGCTCGTAGCGCGCGCTCTTCATATACACACACATAGGTGCTGGCGCGCGCTGTAGCCTGTATCATTTCATATCAAACAGCGAAAGAAACTACGTGCATGCAATGTCCTAGTTATGCCGTCAGTTAAGGCATGAAGTTACCAAAAAGGTGATTAAAGCTGCCTTAAAACTGTGTGCATGCATGCAATATGTTATATATGCATCACATTTAAGAACATGTCTCTGAAAAAACTGTCCTGAGGCACCCCAGCACTGTCTCCCTCATCTAACACACCCGATTCAACTCGTCCGCTCATTAGTAGAGACTTTAAGACATGAAGTGGGTCAGAAAAGGTGAAGAGAGTTGTGAGAAAATAAGATGCATGTCAGATCCGTGTCACTTTCAACAGCAGCAGTTTTTAAAGCAATAGCAGGACAATAAGCTAATAACCAGCTGCTGTGATGTCTATTAATCCAAGAACAAAAGAAAAAAGAGGAAATCAATAACTTTTATAGCTTTAAGGGGTTAATCTATATTTAATTTAGAATTTAGTGTTTGGTTACTATTCATTTTCTGTAAATTCACTTAAATTAGAAGTTAAGTCTAATAAATGTTAAAATTGATAGCTGTCAATTATACTGTAATGCTGAATGGCTACAGTCCAAAAAGGGATTTTTTTTTTATAGAGACATCAGTAGTATTGCTATCAGTGATGCTGGCCTTCAATCATAAAAAAGATGCCATTAAAGAAATATTAAATATAAATGGTCTTTATGTTGTTTGTACATTGTACATTTGAAGATTGAATGTGAAATTATAGCAATATAAAAGTACATTAAAAAACTTTAATGTAAGGTGGGATTAATCGCGATTAATTTTAGAAAAATGTGCGATTAATTAGTTAAAAAAAATGTAATCGATTGACAGCACTAATATATATATATATATATATATATATATATATATATATATATATACAGTAGTCAACATTTGAAGTGATTTAAAACCTTTCATCAAAGTTGTCGTAAAACCAAAACACTACCAGTTCTTGTCATATGGACAACTTTTAATAAACTTTTTGATCCACTTCAAATGTTGACTACTGTATATACATATACTGTATATATTTATACAACAATTCTTTCTGGTCCTTGAATCTGATTGGCTGATAAGAGTGCGAAATTAGAGTGATAACAGAGCTCCTCCAAACGTTTCACCATTTGTATCACTCCGCTTGCTGTATTTCTCACAGCAAGTGCCATGGCGGACGCCCAAATCCACTATAATTTAAGAATAATACTGTTTTGTGTCACAAAATGTAGTTTTAAGAGCAAATATGCGGTTTGTTAGTAAAAATAACATCTATTTGAACATTAGCTCCAGGATGTCAGAAGGCGTTCAGCGCTCATAAAACCACCAAAATCTGACAAAATCTCACCGTTTATGTAACTTCAATGCTGTATATCAGAGCGCTGCCTTTGTACTTTTGACTGAATTGCCTAGCATTTTTTTTATGATGGCTGTTGTTGTTGTTGTTGTTGTTGTTTGGATGCCAACCCTCAGACAACATACAGAATTACCAAATTTTGCCATAAGTTAAATATATTAAGTTTCTACAATATATAAATATATTGTAGTAACTTAATTTCCTGTAAAGCTGCTTTGCAACGATTGTATCGTAAAAGGCGCTATACAAATAAACTTGAATTTAATTGAATTGTTTATTAAATATTATTATTCAATAAATAATTGTAGTATTTAGTATTAGGAAACTGTGTGTGTGTGTGTGTGTGTTCGTGATGGTGATTTTAATTACATTGTTCCACCATTAGATGGCAACAAGAGACTGTTTTACGAGTCAGCAGAAAAGACTTTTAAACTGAAAAATACTAAAGCGCAGTTTTGAACAAGAAAGTAATTTTTTCTTTCAAAAAGCTTGTATGCAGCCAACAAATGCACCAAGCAGCGCTATTATCAGGGATCACCCTTAACAGATGAAAGGATAGTATGAGCCTATCGGACATTCAAATTAATGTTTTATTGTGAATATGAGATTGATCTGAAGAATGAATGCTGTATCAGATGCAGAAAATCACACTCGCCATCTATCTCTCATAATACTCTACCATACATAATACACTGCTTTTACGACAGTAGTGCAATAAGCTTTTAAAGTGTCATGAAACCCTACAACACATTTTTTGAGATGTTAACATATATGAACAGGCTGCACATCAGTGAAAACAACAACAGCACTCATTATGTCTATTATTAAAGGAAAAGTGGTTATATTTTCATTTTCTGGAACAATTTTGTTCTTTTCCTCAAGAAAAGTGACGTATATGCATTAATTTGGAGTGGTGATTGGCTGCCGTGGCTGGAGAGTACATGTCTACGTAATCAGTTTTCCAAGCTTTTCTCAGTATTATTCATGAGAATGAACTCTTATGATCCAATCACTGTGCTGTATTATGCATGAGGTCGTCTTACAGCGGAGAATTCAAATCTCAAGAATGAGCTTCTGCGCAATCAGTTAATTTCTGTAACTCAACGTTCCTTTGTTACTAGTTCTAAAGTGACGTTTTGGAATTAGTAACGGAGGCTTGGGCTCAGCTGTTAAACTGTCAACTTTAGATTTGAATCTGTGGTGGAAGGAAGTACACTGCCCTCCAAAAGTTTGGAAACGCTCTAGAAAAGTGGGGTTTTGGACAATATTGGCATGAATCCTTTTTAATTTGTGATAATTTTGCACTGATAAGGGACAACTTAATCTACGAAAACATATTTTATTACATAAACAGTTTATACATAGAAAAAAAATTAAATTTTAAATTTAATATTTGTAAACTATCTGACCTAAATTGTGTTCTAATTGGTTCATTGTATTCTAAACTTAATTGGCAATCAATTGTTGAAGCTATTAAGGTGTGCTGACCCAAAAATCTTTTAAAAACCTGGGTCAAGTTTAAACCAGTAACCAGGCATCACAGCTGGCAAAGGGGCATGTCTGAATTTGACATGTATATATTGCCATTATTATGTAATCAAAATGAAAATTATTATTGCTGGTCTTCAGTGATAATGTAAAGTTACTTTAATGTACATTATTTGCACCAAAAAATGATAAGGATTTATGCTGATATCGTCCAAAACCACACTTTGCCAGGAGTGTTTCCAAACTTTTGGAGGGCAGTGTAGTTCTACACAAAAGAGGGCTTTTAAAGACACTCCGTTGTTATTTTGTTCATGTATTTACACGCTCGTGCCGTCGAACTGTTGTATAAACGCAATATCACATGAGTAGACATAAGATATGGCTGTATATCGGCACTCTGTGATTACCTACGGCCGAATCACAGCCATGCCGATATACAGACATATCTTACGTCTACTCGTGTGATATTGCTTATATATTATAGGGAGAAGCATCCGGCCACCCAGCGTGTCCACATCGTCCAAATCTGGCCCACTTTAAAAAAAAGGTTTGGAGACCCCTGAGTTTAACCATGGTAACCACAAATTAACCATTGTTTTGGTACACTAACCATAGTTCAATCATGACAGCTCTCAGAAGATTTTAGCATGGTGATGGATATGACCATGTTAATGTATTTGGTCTTGGCGGAATAGATCTGCTACACTGCTGCTGAATTGCTGTAGTTGTAGATTATTGCTGCTGCTGCAAGCAAGTACAGGAACTTGCTACTGCCAATGCATATGGCGATACAGTGCCGTGAGTATTTAAGACATACTGCTGCTGCACAAATAGCATATAAAATAACCCGTAGCAGATCTACACAGGTGGAGCTGGGGAGGGTGGAGGGCTTCAGAGAAACTCTGAAAGCATGCTGCTGGAATCTCAAGTGAATACTAGCCAGCCATATAAATGCAAGGCAGTAAGCTCATTGGCTGCATATGCAGCGTGAACCAATCAGCTTGTGCCAAGTCGTTTAACTCTCTGAATATCATCAGTTACGTTAACAACCCATCAGCCTGTGCCATCTAGAGTTTCATGACTGAACTATATATTTAACCATGGTATTTGTAGTAAAACTGTGGTTATACAAATGGGAATCAATATACCAACAAAAAAAAAAACATGGTTACTACACTTTTACTACAATAAAACCATGGTTCATTTTCGTAAGGGAGGTTGTTTTGTTAAATCTTTTTTTTTTGGTAATGCATTTTTAGTCTCAGAAACTTAGAAACACATCACACTGTTTATTTTAAGATGTATGTGAGTGGTAAGTAACTGCACTCCAGTCAGTTCAGTTATTTAACTGAATCAGCTCATTAGGACCGATTCAAGAGTCTTTTTGAAAGATTTATCAACAGAACAGGCTCCTGAAAGCAGTTCATTCATAAATCACAATTCATTCGTTTATGAATCTGGCCACACTGGTCACATGTATGGTGTGTTTGCTGTGTGCAACTATAGCGGGGAAAGAGCAAAACATGTGTTATCTTCTTATTGTCTTTATCCTACTCTTTTTCTCACATCATCTCATTTAAGTCACACTGAGAACTCACAGTTCTGAATAAAAACCAGTTTTGGCCGTCAACCGCAGACCTGAGGTTACATAATAATAATAATATTAATACTAATATTTATTTTATATAGTGCATTTCTACAAACTCAAGGATGCTTTACAATCATTCAACATTCACAATTACTAGTTTGTGCCGAGGGAACTTGTAATATGCCAGATTCAGAGGACCTAAGTGCATGGGAAGAGATGCAGGTGTGCATGAGATCTGAGATATATTGAGGGGCGAGACCATAGAGAGCTTTTAGTGTAATGAGGAGTATTTTGTATTGAATATGGAAACGAACAGGTAGCCAATGGAGTCTGCATAAAACAGGAGAAATGTGAGAAGATTTGTACATCAACCCTGTTATTCCATGAATAAAAGTAAATTCTGTGTCAAATTGTGAACCCTGTTAACCATGAATTTCTGTCGTAAACAATTGATTGTTGAAATCTCGATATTTGTGTAAGTATTGTCCTGTTTACAAGCACCAGAAGAGTAGAAATGGCCAAGTAAACTGTACAGCTGTCAACTGGTTACCATCAGTCCTGTTATTTTCTGAAGAGAGTTTGTCAATGTTAATTCTGTAGGAAAAATAATTTTGTTATACCGTATTTCTCAGGTTATTTTTTTTTCTTTCTGTTTTTTTGTAGCCGCAGATTCCAGAGCGATCCGACAGTCTCGGGACCTTGAGTGATTCTGCTGTTGCCCGTAAGTGAAAGTGTGTGTGTGTGTGTGTGTGTGAACATGCTAATCTCAGCTGCTCTTCCCCAAGTCGGACCGAACGGCTATAAAAATGGCGTACTGCAGACTACAAGGAATTGTCACAATTAACATCTGTTATTGTTGTGCTTTTCTTTCTTTTTTCCCCAAATGTCGATCAGCCTTCAAAAGACTTCTGACCAGAAAAGACTCCGAGGCTACTTCTGCTACACACACATCCAAGAGCCACTTCCAGGTTATCAGTGATTTTTTATTTCTTTATGAATTATATATATGCTTCTCTGAAATGACTGGTCACAGTATGACAGCGTTCTGTGTTTGTGCGCTGTAGACCGTGCCGACAGATTCAGACGTGTCTTCTCAGGATGGTGGAGATCATGTGATTGATCTTGAATCTGCAGCTGTTCCTGTAATCGAGAACGGACACAGATCCACATCAAAGTCACAAAGCAACCGTTACTCAGCACCTCCTGACTTATATCAGGTTTGTCTGAAGCACAGGGTACGTCTGAAATGGCATACTAGCATACTACTCGTACTGTTTGCGCAAGATCTACAGTATAATGACCAGATTCACAGATACACAGTAAGGGGCTTTACACACTGAGTCCGAAATTCTCGTCCAAAATATTCGCATGTTAAAAAATAATTACGACCTCACGTTGTGTCAATCATGTTTACACACTGCCTCCGAAACTTTCGTCCGTAATAAAAAAATTCGGAACAGGTCCGATTTTCTGTATTTTCGCATCCATAGCAAGCATTTTGATAAGAAAGGATGACAAATACGAAAAAACGCATTTTGTTCTCAAGTCTCAATTTATTTATAAAGCACAATTAAAAACAACTACAGTTGACCAATGTGCTGTACAATGTTGTAAAAAACATGTATACAAACCAAGCAAACATCAGACAACAAACAACATCACAAGTCATAGGCTATAGTGAAGAGATACGTTTTTAACTTTGATTTAAAAATATGTAACGTTGGTGCAGTTCTAATATGGATCGGTAACGTGTTCCAAAGTTTAGGTGCGGCTATGGCAAAAGCTCAATCACCCCTAGATTTTAATTTTGACTTTGGAACAGTCAACAAACTCTGGTTGGCAGACCTAAGAGTCTTTCCGGATGATATTCACACAACAAGTCAGAGAGGTAAGGGGGAGCGAGGCCATTTAAACATTTAAAAACAAGCAAAAGCACTTTAAAATCGATTCTAAAGCGTACTGGGAGCCAATGTAAAGACATTAACACAGGAGTAATATGTTCATATTTACGAACACCAGTTAAAAGACGTGCAGTTGCAATTTGGACCATTTGTAATCTAGATATTGAAGAACTGTTTATTCCCAGATACAGGAAATTACAATAATCAATTCTAGAAGAAATAAAAGCATAAATTGCAGTTTCAAAGTGCTTAAAAGAAAGGAAAGTCTTCACTTTAGCCAACGTTTTTAATTGGTAAAAGCTTGATTTAACAGCTAAATATATTTGCCTATCAAATTTAAGTGCACTATTGAAAAAGACGCCCAAGTTTTTTACACCTGATTTAACTGAAGGAGATAAAACACCAGAATTTACATGAGAAATGTTTGGGACTTCAGAAGAACCAAACACAATGATCTCTGTTTTACTCTCATTTAGATTAAAAAAATTCAAAGACATCCAGGCTTTGACATTGGAAAGACAGGCACAGAGGGAGTCTACACCATTTTTGTGCTTCAGGGGCAAATAAAGTTGAGTATCGTCTGCATAGCAGTGATAGTACAAGCCATGCTTTTCAAAAGTAGAGGCTAAAGGAAACATATATAAAGAAAACAATAAAGGGGCCAAAATAGAGCCTTGGGGGACCCCACAAGTAAGGGGGACCACCCCAGAATAATATAGTCCAATATTGATTGAGAAGCTTTGGACTCAGTGTGCAATGACCTTAATACCAATATAACCTACATATTAGGGATGCACCGAAATGAAAATTCTTGGCCAAAGCCGAAACCGAACAAGGTTTTTCCCCATTTTTTCCCTCTATGCATTTTGCCAGTTTTTTTCACCATTGCATAAATTAAATAATTTAGAGAAAAGTTAAATTTTCAGAGAAAAATCAATGACAAAACAACAATTTAAAAATATTTATTTAACACTGAACGTTTTTTTAACATTCTAGCAGTCATTATACCAACAAAACACAATTTAACTTAAAATTAATTAGTCAAATAAAAATATTTTTTGGCCATTTTTGAGAACCCCTTCTTAAATCAGGCATGTGAATCGGCTAAAGACAAGAAAGAAGGAAAACAACACTTTGAGCTAGTGATGGGAAGATCGGATCATTTTACTGACTCTGAATCTTTGAATCTCATTCATCAAAATGAGCGAATCTTTTTTCAAGTCATTTTGTTCATTTCAGCAGAATATAATTAAAATGTTACGTTAATAGCCAAATTCCACAACACGCGACGTTTCGAATAAGACTGTTAATGCAATAAAACTATAATGCAGCCAAGGCCATATTATGAGAAACAGAAACGATTAATTCATTGTTTCAGGTTATGCAGTCTGTTAATTTCCCTCACCTCCTGATCTATATCGTTCGTTCTTTTGTCACGTCACATCCCCATAAACTGAAGCTATGCAGTCTGTACCGGAAACAGAATTGATTAGTTCATCTCTCGAGTCTTCGAGTCGTTCGTTCTTTTGTCACGTGCCCTTTTCCCGGCTCAGTATCTTACAACAAATACAAACATTACATATTGTGTGCTGTTATTTTATGTATCTTCGCTGTATCAGAGTGATTTTTCCTCATCGTACGGATGAAGTTTAAAGCCTCTTCATTACCACATTCAATGTTAACCATCCTGACAGAAATTCACAAATGAATTGAATTATGAGAAATAAAAAGCTACAATTTGAGACCAGAAACGCGACTGTAAACGTGTTTGCAAGGAAGGTTGGGAATTATTAACTAATTTCTTTATCCAATACTGCCATCACGTCATGTGACAAAATAACGAATGACTCGAGAGGTGAACTAATCATTTCTGTTTCCTAAAGAACTAATTGGATGTTGCGCATGTGCAGTCAACACGTAATGAATGAGACGGCTCGTTGTTCCCGAGTCATATTAAAGATTAGCTTAAATTGAAAAAATAGTTCATGAACGACACATCGCTACACATGAGGCAGTTGTGGCCTAATGGTTAGCGAGTCGGACTTCGAGTCTCAGGATTGTCGGTGATGGGTGTGAATATACAGCACTCTCCTCCACCTTCAGTACCACGACTGAGGTGAGACTTTCTTTTTCTTGTCTTCTTGCTTTTTTCAGCTTTTATTTTGGCGGAAACCCACAGGAAGATCTCAGCAAATTTATAAATGATTCTCATTATGAATTTGGGAAGATGTTTGACGCACGTATCACATTGTCACATCCATTCCTTGTAAAAATTCATAAAAATGTTACTGAGCAAGTGACAAGTAACACTGTTTCAGTGCAGATTTTCCTCCTTTGGACTTTGAACCCTGGCTAACAAGCTCATGCAGCGCTCTGCAGTTTATTTATTAATAGTTTGAGGCCATTTGGTGATTTCAATCATCACAGTAACCAGCATCAACCACCTCCTCCTCTTCTCATCAGAGACATGAGATACAGCACTAAACAGTCTCTCGCTGTCGGTGCTTGTAATGATTTTTGCATCTTTCTCTGACAGTTTTAAATGCTTCACACTGCCTCATATTTGCTGCATTATAAAGAGTGCACGCCTACGCTGGTTGCCATTTGATCGTGTCACCAAAAATGTCATTGTTCAGTACAATTTATTCAGTCTTTTCACTTATTCGGATGAATAATTTTGGTTGCCGAACATTCGGTGCATCCCCACTACATGTTTTTGTCAAAATGTGTAGTCTAGACTTGAGCTTTCAGTGTGACATGAGAGTAATGACAGTCAGGATTCAACATCTCCTTTGCTTTACTCATTATTTGATCAGACTGTAGACATTTTTTGCCCAAAATTGGATAGTAGATGCAACATAAGTCAATTAATAGGATGCCACTCACTGGATTGAACATGTAACATGATAAAGTCGTGTGACAGCAATGTAGCACAATACTTTTTGAAATGTTACTGTGTCACATACTGTACAGTATTACATTCTAAACACAATCCATCAGTTAAAATGTTTTATTTAATTATCTATATTTAGTAGTTTATTTTTGGTTAGGCATTTGCATACATTTAGTTATTTTGTTCGTGAGTCTGACGTTGTCATTTACATTTGTTTTGCTTCTTTCAGGACACAACTACTTCCTTTCCAGAGGCAAGACCCACAATGCCTTGCGCTCAGAGCTCGCTGTCAGCGGACGGGACGGCGCAGTGCTTGTCCTCGGACACCGGAGAGGAGGATCAGAGCGTTAAGGCCTCGTCTCTGGCTCCTGACCCGTCAGAGTCAAGCGGCGGGGACTTAATGAAGCGGGCCGTGGCGTTCCTCCGGCGCTCGGGCCACAGCAGCAGCGTCCAGAGCTCTGACTCGCCCCCTTGTCCTCTGGTGAACGGACACGCCCCCTCAGTTAGCAGCCACGCCCACTCTGCTTACGTCAGCAGTGATAACGACTCAGAGTTTGAGGACGCTGATATGAAACGAGAGCTGCAGATGCTGAGAGAGAAGTGAGTAAAGAAACCTTGACCTAATCAAAGAGCTCCAGTGAAAACTGCCTCACAGAGCTCTCGTTCACCACCACTGACCCTCTTTCATTTCCAAATACAGGTTCATGGTCTTATGCACAATTCATAAGGGTTAAAAATACTCAAGTGAAAGTACAATTACTCATCATGTCCTCATGACGTCATGACCAGCAGGTATAAAAGCACGTGCGGTGCAACCGGCGTCAGCTTTCTGTCATTCAGCTAAGCGCTCTGTGTCTCTGTGAGTCTTATTTAGTGTTGTCTGTCTGTCACCATTATGCCTAAAAGCCAGTTCAAGGCTAAACACAAGGGCGAGAGCAAATCGCAGTACAAGCAGTATGTTCCTCCCTGCAAACGTTATTTGTGTGCAGGTGATACACACAGCTTGTGTGTGGTTTGCTTGGGAGCGAGGCATGCGGAGGCGGCTCTCGAAGGGGCTGATTGCCCGCACTGTGAGAGCCTCCCTCTGCGTATGCTTCGCTCCCGAAAGGCTCTCTTTTCTGAAGAGGGTTCTTTCATTAGCGTTCCCCGCGGCGCTGGCCCCGCTTCCGCTGAGGCGGAGCGGCAGCGGCGTTCGTGAGGTTCGCAGCGGGATCTGATGGAGGGATCGGAGATGAGCGAGTCTCTATCTCCGTCCTCACCCGTCAGATCCCATGACGGCACCCCGAGTTTGGAAGCCCGCCAGGCGGATACTTCCCCTCGGGCAGCGGCCGCGGCGTTTCTCCTGTCTTCCTCCGAGGAGGTTGACACAGGGAACGTCGAATATGTTGCACCCCCTCTTTCACCCCAATACGAGGAGCTTGTGGAGGTGGTCACTCGTGCTGCGGCCAAGTTGAGTCTCGATTGGCCGGCCGAGTGTCCTGTCGAACCGCAGAGAGGCAAATTAGATGAGCGCTTTCTGCGGTTTAGGACTTCACCTCCACACCGGAGCCTGCCTTTTTTCCCCCGATCTCCACACTGAGGTGTCGAGGTCATGGGGGAAACCTTTCTCGGCCCGCCTCTTCGCCCCTTCTTCGGATTACTACGGTAATGTGATGGGGACGAATGAGCGCAGTTATAGAGCGATGCCGCGTGTGGAACAGACGCTTGCGAGCTATCTGTCTCCCGACGCGGCATCATCTCTAAAGGCTCCGACCCTGCCCACCAAGCCGCTGCGCACATCGTCAGCACTGGTGGGCAAGGGGTACGTGGCGGCAGGTCAGGCTGGCTCATGTCTGCACACCATGGTGGTGTTGCAGGCATACCAGGCTGACCTGCTCAAAGAGTTGGATGAGGGCGAGGGATTTAGTGTGGAGGACATTGGTGAACTCCGCAAAGCCGCTGATTTGTCTCTCCGCACCACCAAGGAGACCGCCCGTGCCATTGGGCGGTCTATGGCAGCTCTGGTGGCAGCGGAGAGACATCTCTGGTTGACCCTGTCGGATATCAAAGACTGCGACAGGGTCTTCCTTCTGGACGCCCCGCTGTCACCTTCTGGCCTTTTCGGTGACGCTGTTGACTCCATTGTCGACAGGCACCAGGAGGCCAGGAGACAGCGTTCCAGCGGTTTTTCCCTCGCCACTCTCTAGCTCAAGGGGCTGCTGGGCGAGAGCAGCCCCGGCCACGTGCTGGCTCCTCATATAGGGAGGCTCAAAAAGAGAGCGTTGCCGCCCGTGCTCCCCCCGCATAAAAGTCGGGGCCAGGGCGGTGAAAAGGTGCGGTCAAAGACCTCGCAGCCTAAGCCGGATCTGAGGACCGTTCTTCAGGCGAAGAGGTCTGCGGCCAAAAAGCCCTGAGATTGGTGGCCCAGGGCTTATGAGGGTAGCCCCCGCTGGGGTAGAGTGGCGTTCACCGCAGTTTACGGTGCCCGTCTCGCCCCAGTGCCCTCAGGAGATCGATCTGCTAACCCTGCCACGTACGGTGTTCCAGAGCACAGCGATCTCCAGTGAGCACATATCTCAGTCTATTCCGCCCGGAAGCGTAGCGGAGCTGAGATGCTCGCCACCCCTTCGGGGGTCTCTGGAGCAGCTAGTTCGGCCGTTCCCTGCCGGTGTGCCTGTTCCAGGGCGCCGAACTAGCCGCTCTGATTACACCAGAGGCCAGTCTCGAGAGACTGGTTCCCTTAGTAGAATATTTGGCAGCGTGGAAGCTACTGCCGAATGTGTCTCGGTGGGTCCTGCGCACTGTAGAGAGAGGCTACAGAATCCAGTTCGGTTCTCGTCCACCTCAATTCAACGGAGTGAATTCCACTCTTGTGGACCCCGAGCAGGCTCTGGTAATGGAACAAGAGGTAGTCACTCTCTTAAGGAAGGAGGCCATCAAGATGGTTCCTCCTCACGAAAGAGAGTCCGGGTTCTACAGCCGGTACTTCATAGTTCCAAAGAAGGATGGAGGGTTGCGTCCCATTTTAGATCTGCGTCAGTTGAACCGCTCAGTCAGCAGACTGAAGTTCAAGATGCTGACACTCAAGCAGGTCGTGTCTCAAATCAGGTCCGAGGACTGGTTTGTCGCGATCGATCTAAAGGACACATACTTCCATATCTCCATCCTTCCCACTCACAGGACGTTCCTGAGGTTTGCTTTCGGGAGCAAAGCTTACCAGTATCGGGTTCTTCCCTTTGGCCTAGCACTCTCACCCCGCACTTTTACAAAGTGTGTGGATGCTGCGTTAGCTCCGTTGCGGCTACAAGGCATCCGCATACTCAATTACATCGACGATTGGTTGATGGCAGCTGCGGCAGCTGCGTCCAAGGTGATACCTATTGGCCTGCTGTACATTTTTTTTTTTTTTTTTTATTTACAGGGGCAATGCACATTAATAAACATAACTGTAAACGTGCCAGAATTAGCCCAAAAGGCTATTTTTCATCTGTAGACCCTTGACAGAATGTTAAAAGGTCACCCTAAAAACAAAGACAGAGCATCACACATATACACATCATATGGAGAGAGAAGATAAAAAATAAATAAAAAAAATTATAGAAAACAAAAATCACACACAATCAGAAAAATCGCTACTAAAATACAAAATATAAGTGAATTATCTAAAACAAAGTAAACATGAGAGAAAGAGAAAGAGAGAGAGAAAGAGAAAGATGGCAACAGGAGAGAGCAACATAGCCAAGAGCAATTAGTACAAGGAAGTCTATTGTCAAGAATACAATACTAATGTTGACAGTGCTGAGTTGTCAGTAACCATTTTTTAAGATGAGACTGAAAAGAGCCAAAAGTATGTAATCGTCTAATTGTTGATGGGATGGAGTTCCATTCCCTTGCAGCTTTGACTGAAAATACAGACTGACTGAACTATAGGAATAATACAGTCCCCTCTTTCCCAACCCCTTGTAGATCTGTGAGCAGTTGTTCTAATATTCACAAACTGTTTTAGTGGTGAAGACAAGCTATGCATAGTCTTAAACAGCAGACAAATATGTACATATTTGATCAAGTTATCCCAGCTTAGCAAATTGTATTTCTTTAATATTGAGCAATGATGAAACTGAACTGATTTCTTATCAAGAGTTTTTAGTGATTGTTTATACAAAGACTCTAGTGGTTTCAGAGTAGTAATACTGGCTTGCGACCAAGTAGTTAAACAGTAAGTAATATGAGAAATAATCATGGAATGCATATACATCAGAGCGGCGTCAGACGACATATAATCACGAATAAATCTAAAATTTGATAAACTAAATCTGACCCGGTTACAGACCTTTTTAACCTGCGCCTTAAATGAAAGTTTGGAATCAATCAGAACACCAAGGTACTTATATTCAGATACAACTTGTAATCTTTCCCCTGATACAAATACATCTGGCACTACACTTAAATTCTTAGTTTTGGTGATAAACATACACACTGTTTTAGAGATGTTTAACTGTAAGCAGCATTGTTCTAGCCAAGCTGCAACATGAACCAAGGATTCTGTAAGTTCATTTGCAACTTGTGACACACTACTTCCGTGTATATAAATGACAGTGTCATCTGCATACATTTGAATGTTAGTGTTAGGACAGACGGATGGAAGATCATTGATGTACAACGTAAAAAGTAAAGGACCCAGAATAGATCCTTGTGGAACACCAGTGGATATACTTAGGGGAGCTGAATTATAATTCTGTATACTAACATACTGTGTGCGACCTGACAAGTATAATTCGATCCATCTTAAAGTATGTGGAGAGAAATTAAAACTTAATAATTTAGACAAAAGAATTCTATGGTTTAGAGTGTCAAAGGCCTTCCTGAGGTCAAGAAACACAGCCCCGACGACCCCTCCTTTATCTAAGAGAGACTTGACTTTTTCAGTGAAGTAGCAATTTGCCATCTCAGTTGAGTAGTTTGCTCTGAAGCCAAATTGCATTGGATGTAAAGCAAAATAACTATTATTTAAATAATTAGTGATTTGTGCAGCCATCAATTTCTCTGCAACCTTTGAGACTATAGGTAAAATACTAATAGGTCTGTAATTACTAGCAGAGTGAGGGTCACCACTTTTGAATATAGGCACAATAACAGATGACTTCCAAGCACATGGGAACATCCCCTGAGAAACTGAAAGATTGATAATTTTAGTGATAGGATTAACTAACGACTCACTAAGCTCTTTAAACATTATCACATCCATACCAAAAATATCCTTTGCTCTGGATGGTTTAAGAGATGTAACTGTTCTTGTGACGTCTAATTCAGAGACTGCCCTTAGAGTAAGGGCTTGTTCCACTGTATTAACTGTATAAACTTCTGAATACTTAGGGGAAAAACATAGTGAAATTGTGACTACCGAGTCAACAAAGTAATAATTAAGTGCTTCGGCTACATCAGCTGGATTGTTAGTCAGCTTCCCGTTAACCATCAATTCAAGTGATGACCTATCTTTTTTTATCACCTTTTAAGTAGTTCAACTTATTCCAGATTGTTTTAGAATTACCTCTAGCCTCATTAATTATTCTCAGGAAAAAATCAGCCTTTGCTTTTCTCGAGGTCTTTACCACCTTGTTCCGTAACATAGTGAAATGTTGTCTATCATGACTAAACTTTGATCTGTTTGCAGTTTTTAAAGCAAGATCCCGTTTTTTCATTAATTCTAAGATATCTGAATTCATCCAAGGGACAGTATGTTTTTTATTTTTAGGATTAAGTTTACAACTGAAATCTTTAATAGTACTCTCTAATTTTTTGGAGAATGTTTGACTGTCTTCGTCCTGATCTTTTCCGATTAATAAATCATCCCATTCAATCTGATGGACTGCCTTTCTGAAGTCATCTAGTTTACGTTTTGGAATGCCATAAGAGTCATATTTCCTTATGAATGAATTGAATCTCTTGCTAGATAATTTTCTGGCCACTAAAATCAAATTGTGATCAGAAAGGCCTGTTAACATATTAAAAGTGTTAAAAGTTAACATGAAACCCCTACAGTGGTGGCTCAAGACCAAGGGGTTCTCCCCAAGGGGAAACCCGCTTCGCATGATCAAGGTCACGCGGCGGTGTCTACGTGCCTTAGACATGTGGAGACAACCTTGGTTCTTGTCTCAGGGTTGGGAGCTCAGTGTTGCCGCGTAACGCTAGCGACGGACGCGTCCCTCACCGGTTGGGGAGCGGTCATGAGTGGCCACCCTGCCCGCGGTCTGTGGAGAGGTCAGCATCTCGCTTGGCACATCAACCGGCTGGAGTTGCTGGCCGTGTTTCAGGCTCTGAGACACTTTCTCCCAGACCTAAGAAATCACCATGTGTTGGTGCGCACCGACAACACTGCAGTGGTCTCTTACATCAACCACCAAGGAGGTCTGCGGTCGCGCCCCCTGTACAGGTTGGCGCACCAGATTCTTGTGTGGTCCCAGAGCAAACTCCTCTCATTGAGAGCAGTTTACATCCCTGGGCATCTCAATGTGGGAGCAGACAGCCTGTCGAGACAGGGGCCGTGGCCCGGGGAATGGATGCTTCACCCTGAGGTGGTGGAGCATATCTGGAGAGTGTTTGGCCAGGCTCAGGTGGACCTCTTCGCTACTCAGGGGACAGCGCAATGTCCCCTCTGGTACTCTCTAGTTCATCCAGCTCCATTGGGGCTGGATGCCATGGTACAGACGTGGCCGAGGCTTCGTCTGTACGTTTTTCCCCCAATTGCTCTGCTCCCTGGAGTTCTGGAGAGAGTGCGCCGGGACGGGGTCCGGCTGCTGCTAGTAGCCCCGTTCTGGCCGGGCTGAGTATGGTTCTCGGACCTGATTTCTCTCCTCGACGGCTCTCCATGGGAGATTCCCGTCAGGAGGGATCTCCTCTCACAGGCAGGAGGCACCCTTGTGCACCCCCCCCCCCCCGGAGTTATGGAAGCTGTGGGTGTGGCCCCTGAGAGGGTACAGCTCGTAGCTTCTGGTCTCTCAACCGAGGTTGTTGAGACCATTCTCCAGTCCAGAGCTCCCTCAACAAGGAGACTGTACGCCCTGAAGTGGAGACTCTTCGCTTCATGGTGTGGGGATCGCCAGCTCGACCCAGTTAACTGCCCGGTTGGTACAGTGCTGGAGTTCCTGCAGGCTCGACTCTCCGCAGGGTTAACCCATTCCACCTTGAAGGTTTATGTGGCGGCAGTATCGGCCTACCACGCCTCTCTTGGTGGACAGTCAGTGGGCAGAAACCCCCTGGTTACACGTTTCCTCCGCGGTGCGCTGAGGCTAAGGCCTCCAGTACGGTCCCAGATTCCTCCTTGGAACCTGGCTGTGGTGTTGGATGCTCTATGTAGGCCTCCCTATTGAGGAGATCACGAATCGCCATCTCACTTTGAAGACTGTGTTTCTTCTGGCGGTGTCTTCTCTAAAGAGAGTTGGGGATCTGCAGGCCCTGTCAGTGGCCCCTACTCACTTGGACTTTGCGCCCGGCATGGCCAAAGCCTTTTTGTACCCTCGTGCAGGGTACATCCCCAAGGTTCCTTCGGTCACACCACAGCCTGTCGTAATGTAGGCCTTTAGTCCTCCTCCCTTTCGGGAGCATGACCAGCAGAGGCTTAACTGTATGTGTCCAGTGCGATCACTGGACACATATGTCCACAGAACTGCCCTGTGGAGAAGGGCAGACCAGCTGCTGATTTGCTATGGTCCCCCTAAGCGAGGTCATCCTGCTTCCAAGCAGACCCTCAGTCGGTGGATCGTTGATGCCATCAACGTGGCATACGAGTCCTCTGACCTCCCCTCGCTGATGGGAGTCAGGGCTCATTCCACCAGGAGTGTGGCGGCCTCCAAGTCCTTCCTCGCAGGTGTCCCAATTCAGGACATCTGCAACGCTGCGGGATGGTCTACGCCCCTGACCTTTGTCAGGTTCTATGGCCTGGACATGCGAGCCACTCCAGGTTCTTCCGTCCTCTCGCCCTAGATGTGCTCCGCTTGGATACACACTGGGCAGGGATTGGGAAGTCTGGCAGCGTGGATATCTCGTTCCCCAAGGCGTCTCTGGATGCAGCTCGAGTTCCTGAAGAGGAACGTCTTAGGTTACGCATGTAACCCCAGTTCCTCGAGGGAATGAGACGCTGCGTCTCGAGGCCACACTTCCGGCATCCCTGCCAGCGCTTGCTTCATTTTAGAAGTTGCACTGCACCGCATGTGCTTTTATACCTGCTGGTCATGACGTCACCTCGCCCGTGACGTCTCGCCCATCCGTTGGACAGATTTCACTTGTATTCAGAGCCGGTTACGCTGAAGGCGTCCCCAAAGCATCTCTGGACGCAGCGTCTCGTTCCCTTGAGGAACTGGGGTTACATACGACATCTAAGACGATTTCTTGTTTCGTCATGTTGAAACATCTTCTCAATGCAAAGTGAAAATTGCTTAAAAATACACTGATTAAAATATTTTGTCAGACAGGTTTGGTTAAAAGGAGATCTATCTAGACAGCAACAATTAAAATGCAGCAAAGTGGAACTCAAAAAATACAGTCCATTACATTTTTTTTTTGCTTTTTTTTTTAAGTTGAAATAAAAAGTACAGTTTTTATTCTTCAGAAATGTAATAAAGTAAAAATACAATTAGTCAGTTTAAATTTTACTTGAATAAAGTACAAATACCCCAAAATAATACTTAAGTACAGTTATCAAGTAAAATTACTCAAGTATTTTACACCACTGACAATTAGTGCACATTTATGTTTCATCATACCTGTCATATAGACACACTTTTCACTAAATAAGATAACGAAAACCGTAACGCAGTGTTTCGTGTCTGCAGGCACATGAAGGAGATCTCCGAGCTCCAGGCTTATCAGAGAGGAGAGATCGAGCAGCTGTGTTCTCGGTTAGGTCGACCAGTTCCTCCCAGCGTGGGCTTCTTGCACACAGTGCCGCCTACAGCCCGCCGCCGCAGAGCCTCCAAACACAAGCTGAAGGGAAGCCGACTGCTCAATCCCATGGTGCAACATCTTAGGAACAACCGAAGCAACAGCTCTAGTATGTATGCGAGAGTTTGTGTGAGCCGGAGTACCACTATATTTTGGACCCCTGAGGAACATGGCCAAGAGAATGCTATCTGGCTTCTGTTGTGAATAGATAATAATTTACATTTTAATGTAAATTAAGTACATTTGAAATACAGCTAGTATCTAAAGAAATTATTATTACATTTTTTTTTTAGGTATGAGTGTGTGTGTGTGTGTGTGTGTGTGTGTATGTGTGTGTGTGTGTGTGTGTGTATGTGTGTGGTAATAGTGGTAATAGTGATTTTAACCTTAGCAACCATTGCTAATAATAAAAAAGATTAGTTTGAATCATTTAAAGTTTTATGGTCCAACTGAATATCAGAAGTTGCTACCAAGTTCTAGACTAATTGCTAATGATAGAGACAGAAAGAAAGAGAAATAAATAGTGTCCGAACAGCCTGAAGGTCTGTGATGATCTCTTGGTTGTTTTGTATGACGGTTTTCAACCCCTCAGTAGAGGTTTGGACCTGGGCTGCATTTCTCAAAAGCATTGTGAGATAAGTTGATCATAGAGACCATTGGTGGCAATAGATCTTACGACGCTTTTGGGAAGCGCAGCCCTGATTGAAAGTCTGTTACAGGAATTTTATAAGTTTGATCATTTAGAAAAGATATAGCAGATATAGTCAGAGCAGTCTAAAGGTCTGTGCCAAGTTTGGTGGTTATTGCTTGAAAGCTCTAGGATGAGATACTGTAGAAGCATAAATTGTAGATCAGTGTGTTGGATTGGCATAATAATTGTACAAATAATACTATTTCCAGATATGCAGTCTACTCCTGTTTTGTACAACTTTGTATTTTAATTTGTCTAAACTCTTTTAAACTTTCATCCACCAATATGAAAGTTGGATTCTCTAAGCAAATCACACTATAAAAGGCCAGATTTGTCACCGTTAACCCTCTGTGTTCTCCTGTAGCTGAGACGTGCTCCAGTGTGTCAGGGTCTCCGATCAAGAGCTCGGTTCTGGGTAACAGCTCTGTGGGATCCAGCACAGCCACGCTGAGCCCCGCGTCAGAACCGCTGGAGCCGGTCCAGACTCAGCAGCCCTGCTCGCTCAAGGGCTCTCTGTCCTCTGACAACATCTACGGCCCCACCACACACACACCACCCCGACAAGGTGAACACACTCACACGGCTGTTATCTATAATAGCCTGTCAAGCATATGCTGCTGTGCATATTTGCTGTAAATGCATCTGCCGCTGCCCTAACCAGCCACAGTGCAACAAACGTCTAATGTCCACTGGCCTCGTGGAAAGCCAAATGCATCATGTAGTAGCACAATCACGGCCAATCACATCATATTTGATGATTGATACAATTATGTGAAGCAAGACTTTAATGTTTGGAGCTGCCCTAATCAACACACATAGAAACCAAACTATATGAATTATTGCTCAAGACGCATGCTGCCTGGCTCGGATGCAGTGTGACAGTCATTTATAGTTGATATGCAGAAGACGAAGGTGTCAGAGTTGCCTCTCTGAACGGTGTATCATGTTCTAGATTATCATGTCTTTCTCCTTCTATGTTTTTTTTGTCACGCATATCTCACTCACACGCATGGGATTCTCTCATGTGCGCGCCACTCATTTATTTCGTTTAAATGGAGTCAGCCAGAATGTGACATTTAAACGGCTGCCTAATGATTTCATGGACAGCAAAGAAAGTTTAAAAAATTGCATGATGCTCATACTGTCATCATTCTTATGGATCAGTAGACATTTTCACACATTTAGTTATTGCCATAAATATTTCTATTTTGAGGTCATGTGTGAGCAGAAAAGCAATTGATCTCATGTATTTCAAGGAGTTGGGTCATTGCCAGAAAATTTCTGTATTTGTCGTGTGTAATCTGTGATATGAATACTTTGTGCCAGGGATGTGGACATACTCTGTTTGCGGTGGTGCTTATGCAGCGACCTAATTTGAATCCGGCTCATGTCATTTCATGATTTCATCTTCCTCTGTGGTTTCCAGTCACCTCTTTGCAAAATCCCCAAAAATATAAGGAAGATACTGAAGAAAACCTGCACATGACATCATATTGGGTTCAAGTTTCACCTTCTAATTTATGGAGCTCTTAAGTGGCCTAATCAGAGCCTGGACATCAAGCACACTGAGAATATCTGTACAGACCTGAAGATTGCAAAATAAATGTAAAGGAGTGCATTATGCTCATACTGTGTCTGAACAGGGCAGTATAACTGTTGTATTCAATATGGTCTCTGTAATCTCAGATGTAATACCAGAACTAACCAGAGTCTCCTGTTCAAAGGCTAAACTCCCGTGTTCCACATTTCTAGCCACATGCTGCCTTGAGACTGGGAGAGTGACTCCACTCTGATCTGTATCTCCTGAAGGAGAGACACCAGGTCCAAAAACCGTATGTGGGATGGCCAAAACAGTGCCGACATCAGATCACATCTTTGTCCTCCTGTACTCTCGCATGAACCGACAGACTTAATGATGGGAAGGCATACAAATCAGCCACACATAAGCCAGAGCAATTACCCCAAGAGGCTTTGGAGGACGAAGGGAGAACGAAAGGGGGAAAGTAAGTTCTTGTTCGACGTGAACAGATCCACCTTTGCCCTGCCCTGCCAAATGACTCATTTTCTGAGGATGCAACATCCATTCTCCAGGCCTCAACCTTCTCATGAAGCACCTTCAGTGCCAGAAGCACGTTCTATGCCAAAATAAGAATGTGCCATGCTAAACTTCCCACGGGGCACAAACTTATTCCCCCTGGTGCTTTATGTAAAAAACTACTGACACCGACATGATGGCTTCAATTGACCTATCGGTAAGCCCCTCCCATCGAATGCAGATGAGCCAATGGCAGTCGAGTATCAGTTGCACAGGGATCGGAACTCAGACATCTTTAGGTTTCAGCACCATAGAGAAACATTGGAAGATGCAGAGCTTTCATCGTTTTGATGGTGTTTATGCTACAAAAATGGAAAACGATGTGCCTGTGGTACTTGTAACACTGATTCCAGGTATCCTGAGAGGATAGGCAATGGAATTTATTTTATTACATTTCCTAAACCCAAACAAAATGGAGCAAAAATGTCCCTAAGCATTCAACTCCAATCCCAATGAAGATGAAAACGTTCATTTTCTGGTTGTCAGACTCATTAATTTACAATTTTCATCTGCTCAAGCAGAACATTAATGTCATTTTGTGCTTCAGCAAGATATCTCTGGCTAAAACTAACGTTAAAGTTAGTGAGTCAGTGCTAACGTACAAGCATAAATAGCGAACTGTTCTCACGTCATGTACATTATCAACACATCTCTCCGCACTGGCATCTTCCCCACAGCGTTCAAGCAGGCCCGGGTAACCCCACTGCTCAAAAAACCTACATTAAACACTTCTCTTTTAGAAAACTACAGACCTGTCTCTCTCCTTCCATTCGTAGCGAAAACACTCGAACGAGTTGTCTTCAACCAGCTCTCACTGTTTCTTTCACAGTACAACAAACTGGATGCTAAACAGTCAGGTTTCAGGAGTGGCCATTCAACAGAGACTGCGCTACTCTCAGTCACTGAAGCCATGCGAGTCGCAAAGGCCGATTCCAAATCATCAGTCCTCATTCTGCTGGATCTTTCTGCTGCTTTTGACACTGTCAATCATCAGATCCTCCTGTCCACCCTCTCATCGCTGGGCATCACTGGGATTCCACTTCACTGGTTTGAATCCTATCTCACCGGTAGGTCTTTCAGGGTGGCCTGGGGAGGGGAGGTATCCAAAGCACATCAACTGGTCACTGGGGTTCCACAGGGATCGGTTCTTGGACCCCTCCTCTTCTCCACATACACTACATCACTGGGACCCATCATACAGGCACATGGCTTCTCCTACCATTGCTACGCCGATGACACACAGCTCTATCTCTCTTTTCAACCAGATGATCCAACGGTAGCTGCACGGATCTCAGGCTGCCTGGCGGACATCTCGGCATGGATGAAAGAACATCACCTACAGCTCAACCTGGCAAAGACTGAGCTTCTTGTCGTCCCTGCCACTCCGACTCTACAGCATGACTTCTCGATTCAGTTAGGCACATCAATAATTACCCCATCAACTTCGGTCAGAAATCTTGGTGTAATCTTTGATGACCAGCTGACCTTCAAAGAGCACATTGCAAAGACTGCTCGATCTTGCAGGTTTGCGCTACACAACATCAGAAAAATCAGGCCCTTCCTGACAGAGCATGCTGCACAACTTCTTGTCCAGGCCCTTGTCGTTTCTAGGCTGGACTACTGCAATGCTCTTCTGGCTGGTCTTCCATCAAACACAATCAAACCTCTACAAATGATTCAGAATGCAGCGGCACAACTGGTCTTCAATGAGCCCAAAAGTACCCATGTTACACCTCTCTTCATCTCATTGCACTGGCTACCAGTGGCAGCTCGCATCATGTTCAAGACACTGATGCTTGCATACAGAACGACCACAGGCTCAGCACCCTCCTACTTCCACTCACTATTACGAATCTACATCCCCTCCAGAAGTCTGAGATCTGCTAGTGAGCGACGCCTTGTGGTACCATCACAGAGAGGCTCAAAATCACTCTCCAGAACATTCTCATTCACCATTCCTGGATGGTGGAATAATCTTCCCACCCCTATCCGGAATGCTGGATCCCTGTCAATCTTCAAGCAACAACTGAAAACTCATCTCTTTTGGCACAACTTGACTTCATCCTAAACTTGTTCTTAAAAAAAAAAAAAAAACTTTCCCTTTATCTTTCTCTCCTTCCCTTGCTAGCTTGTACTTATTTGAACAATGACTGAGACTTGGTGTTACGAGCACTTCCTCTGTCTGATTGCCTCTTCAAGATGAATCGCTTTATGTATTCCCCAATTGTAAGTCGCTTTGGATAAAAGCATCTGCCAAATGACTAAATGTACAGTGTAAGTCAAAAACATAAACGAAGGTCTACATTTCAGTGCCTCCCCATATTAAATCTTACCCTGCGGTACATGAACAGTGTTATCGTAATGACCGTAACATGAGACTTCTCCTGTTTGCATTGTGATCTGTATTTTTCCATATTTATTTTGAAATATTGTATATATCCCTCCATGGCATATTTAAGTCTCACTTGAATGATGGTCCTTCTGTGTCCAAAAATTTATCAAAAACATCTTGGGACAAGGTTTTCACACTGACAGCTGTCATTGTAAGACAGTAGCAACTCCGTTTGTTTGTCCGAGTGAGCAACAGTAACCAAGGGGGCGGGGCTTACCTATAGGTCAATTCTCCACAAGGAAATGGCTCAAAAGTGGCATCATCTCCATTTATGTGCCACATGAGATGATGGCACTTTTGGACTAGGTAGGCTGGACGTCCTTCATAAACATTTGTCATAATTCTTGTGTCAACAGAATCCACCCCAAAGGTACCACCAGAGTCAACAACCAAGGATGTTTCCAAGGTAACAGGGTCCAATAGCATTTGGGTTTAACCCTTATTGTCAAGTCAAGTCACCTTTATTTATAGAGCACTTTTAACAATACAGATTGCAGCTTTACAGTATTAAATAGGAAAACAGTGTGTCAATAATGCAAAAGGACAATAGTAAACACTCAGTTTTCAGTTAAAGGCAGTTCATCGTTAAATTCAGTGATGTTATCATCCAGCTCAGTTCAGTTTAAATAGTATCTGTGCAATCAAGTCGACAATATTGCTGGAAATGAAGTGTCCCCAACTAAGCAAGCCAGAGGCGACAGCGGCAAGGAACCAAAACTCCATCGGTGACAGAATGGAGAAAAAAATCTTGGGAGAAACCAGGCTCAGTCGGGGGTCAGTTCTCCTCTGGCCAGACGAAACCAGCAGTTCAATTCCAAATGCAGCAAAGTCAGATTGTGCAGAGGACTCATCTGGTTCCCGAGGTCTTGTCCCGATGGCCGTCTAGGTGACGAGGTCTTCACTGGGGAGCTGTCCCTTGAGCAGTGAGGATGCCAATTGGGACAAACTCCTCAGCTGTTGACCCACCACTGAATCAGCCCCAACCCAGTGCTACCATTGATGAAGCCACTGCCACGAGACCCAAAAGTCTGCAAAACAAACTTCCAGGAATCAGAATTGCAGGAATTGTCTGAGTTGATTTGGACAAAGGCGAAATTAATGGACATGAATGGACAAGTCGCATTTGCGCATTGTGCATGAATTCAGATCTACCCCTAGAAAAGCTGTCTGTTTCTTCAACAACAAAATGCCCTTCTGAAGGTTTATTTTCAGACCCGGCCTCTGTTGGTGACCGAGAACAGCCTTGTCAAAATCAGCCAATCGTCAAGGTAATTTAAAGCACATATGCCCTGGAGTTGCTTTCCTGTGTTTCAGTGCCTCTGTGTCAACATTTTGAAACTGCACTTTCTAATAGTAAAGTTCAGTAGATGCAGGTCTAGGATTGGAGTGAAACCGCTGTTCGACAACACGGCTGTAGAAACTGGATTCCTTCTGAGATGGACACACTTAATCTATAAAAAAAAAGTGAAAGTGACGTGACATACGGCCAAGTATGGTGACCCATACTCGGAATTTGTGCTCTGCAATTAACCCATCCAAAGTGCACACACAACAGTGAACACACACACACCGTGAACACACACCCGGAGCAGTGGGCAGCCATTTATACTGCGGCGCCCGGGGAGCAGTTGGGGGTTCGGTGCCTTGCTCAAGGGCATCTTCTCAGTCGTGGTATTGAGGGTGAAGAGAGCGCTGTACATTCACTCCCCCCACCTACAATCCCTGCCGGCCCGAGACTCGAACTCACAACCTTTGGATTACGAGTCCGACTCTCTAACCATTAGGCCACGACTTCCCCCTATAGCTACTTTCTCTACCTTGGACTACATTTCCTGCAAAATAATCACAACCACCAGGACACCTAACATTGTGGGGTGTAATCCATTGAAATGAGGCAGGCAGGATGTTATACCCCTTTTCTATGGAAGAGTTCTACGGATGGCTCTCTATGGTTCTACAGATGAAGCCTGTGGAAGAGGACTTTGGTCGACCATGCAAATGCTAAGGCCCATATGAGCCAAACTTATTGTCTGACAGTGCACAGTATAGTGAAAGGCATGAGATCAGAGGAGTATAGAATGCCTCTATCTGTTGCAGGCCTTCCACAAGAAACCTGTCATACGGTTTCAATATAAGTGGCCCAGCATGCACCCATGGGGGCAAAGCTTTTTGTAAGCACATCATTGTAAACGTATGACTCGAGGAATGACTCCTGTGCTCTGAAGGCATTGTTGCTCAGAACATGAGTGAGGAGCTGTTGATCTATTGGTTTGCCAAGATGCAAAACACAGAGAAACTAGCAAAACAGAATCTCGAGGGCAGTGAGGAGAAAAGCAATGACGCTTTAGCAGTTTGACACAATTCTCCAAAGAGTGGCACTTTGACCCTATAGGTCAGGGAAGCCTTAGATGTGCTTACGTGGCACAAGTGTTCTGTTGAGAAAGGCCATTGACCCCAGTCCTTTTTAGGGGGACTCCGGACTACCTGGCTGCTTCTTGGCTCCTCTCGAGGAACTCGAGGGGGAATCATTTACTGAAAAGCAGTAGATTACTTCTTTGCAGTGTGAAACCTAACGACAGCAGCAATCACTGCATTGGCAAAATGCCCCGACTAAGCAACAGGAGCATCCAGCCAACTTCTGTTTCTTATGGATATCTATGAGGTTGAACCACAGATGTCTCTCAGCCACCACCAACCCTGTCACATAACGATGGATCGTGCGAGCCATATGCTTCTTGACTTAAAGCACTTCAGTTGTTCGGCTGAGCTCTTCATCTCGGGAGTCAAGCCATTTTGTCCATATCAAGGACATCAGCTTGCTACGCCTGCAATACCACCATTGTATACAACGCTACACCCACTTGACCGGCAGCCATATTATTGTTAACATATTATTGATAACAGTAAGGACTTTCTTGAGCAGTGAAGTGACAGGAAAAGTTTTAATAATAAAATTAAATATTTGCACCAGAAGACATTTGGAATAGTCTTCAATGCTATCATAATGGTGTAGTTACAAGTAAAATCAGCTAATCTTCTAGGAGTTGAATGGTTGATATGATAGTTCATTAACCGTAAATGGGTTTCATGTGTGGAAGTGTCTAGTGATGCATAAGAGGGCTGTGACCTGTTATATAGATTCCAGAAAAGCGTTCCCTTTGTTAGAAACACACATGTACACATCTACATTAACCGCTGTTTTCTGAGACGCTTAACCAGTGTTGTGGTGTGTTGCTGATATGATGCTTGTTGATGGGGTACTGATCTGATCGCTGCCTGTGTCGGCTGTTACACCTGTCTCTCTTTCTCTTTCTCTCTCTCTCCCTCTTATATTCATTTCTCCACAGGCTGGACCGTTTACCACCAAACATCTGAGCGAATCACCTATAAATCTAGTAGCAAACCACGCACTAGATTCCTCAGTGGACCCGTGTCTATGTCCATCTGTTTGTATTTGTTCTACTTTTCTTCTATTACCCATAATTCCCTTTCCCCTGTTTCTTTCTGCTCTTCTTTCATGATTTGTTTTGGTTTTTCTGTCATGTTCACATCCAGTACTCATTCACACACTCATTCAGTGATCATCAGGCATTCTCAGCCATTACATGTCCATCTTCATGTCAGATGGCACTTTCCATGAATACGGTACAAAATAGGGTCTGAAACTTAAAAAAGCAGCAGATATTCAGTGAAAGGAGGTGCGTAATGTTCTGTAAAATGGTAATTGTCAACCTCATGAGGTCAAAGTAAATGTCAACAGTCTACAGTTAAAATGCAGCTTAAAATATATAATAAATATGAAATAAAATACGTCAAATTAAATCATAGGTAGCAGGGTTGCAGACTTCCTAAATCTTAAATGAAGCTGTCACTCAGTAGGGTGCAAAGCTCCTAGTTTGGGAGCAAATTTCAGCTTGTAGTTTTTAAAGAACTTATATTTATTTTAAATTTAAAGAAAATGTTTGTTTGATCATTTATTCTTTCAAAATTGAATGGTTAAGCTTGACAAATGCAGTCAAAACTATAAAAGAAAATGGATTATTTACCTCGCTGTCCTCCGTACCGAATGTAGAAAGGTCTAACACCGTGTCCTAACTACACGCGACGCGAAGCCGCAAACACGCGATAAAAGGTATCTTTTCTGTGTTTATCTTGAGTTTTTGTCCTAACTAGCCGCGATGGCGACACTCGAAATTTCTAATTTAGAAACCGTTTTAGAAACAGTTAGGAACAACAACATACAAACTCAGGTGATTATATGCTTTATTCAAAGTTAAACGTGTCTAATATGAGTTTAAATATCATTTTGCGTGACCTTATAGCAACAACAGATAGTTAACCTCAGATCTTGAAAATAAATTAAAACAATTATGTACGTTAAAACTGTGAACTCACTGCGAACCAATGAGTGTATTCCATGACAAAGATGTTATCAGTCACTCAGTGTGAACATTTAATGATGTTAAAAAGCTTTAATATTTATGAATTAGATTATAAACGTATTCATTTCGTTGTGAGTGGAGCGCTTCCAGAGAGGCTCCGCCCACACGCGCTTCTGATTGGCTGTGATATTTGATTGATTCTGTTGCGTCGCGTCTGGTGTGGACACACAAATAGCTTGTCGCGTGTAGTTAGGACACGGTGTAAATGATTACAAAATGATTTGATAATAGTTCATCCTATATATCCAGAAGTTCTCATGAAAAAGACTTTGAGATATGTGCCTCTACACCAAAGTGTATCGTGTTCATGGAAAGAGCTGGATGTCTGCTCATCTGGCCTTCAGTTTGTCTTCTGTACAAACGCTTTGTAGCTTTGACCGATAACATGAGCTTTCCTTCCTCAAACATGGCCATTCTCAACATTTAACTGAAAGCAGAGAGAGCGTGTATGGATGTCTGCCAAAGCTTTTGTATCGTCTGTATATCTGTGCCTTCTTTCCTTCTCATTCCACGTAAAATCCCAATGAGACGATGATTGAGGTGCCGTGTCATGTTTGGAGTCAGAAGACGAGCATGCCATGCTGTGGAGAACATCAGGGCTGTATTTTGAATTATTTATCTATGTCACCTGCATGATTATAATATGATGCTGTCCAAGAAGCATATTATATTTACCTTGCGTTTCTGTTGCGGCTTGTAGTATTTTGTTCCTCTAGGTGAGTTCATTTTGGAGAAAAACATTTCTAACATTTCCTAAGTATTCTAACCTTCATTGTGTGAAAAATTATTTTTCCCCCCTTTGTAGTTTAAAATTTAGCATGCAGCACTATTCATGTTTCAATAGTTTACTTTTTATATGCTTCAATTTTGTTTTATTTATGCTTTTCCTGTTTAAATGTTAGCTGTTATTTGTACAGTATGAGATTTTAAAGCTTGCCGTAATTCTGTCTACAGTAGTCACTTGTAAGCAGTGCCGGTCCTAGACTTCTGGGGGCCCTAAGCAAAACTTACTCAGGGGCCCCAAAATGCTCCCCGGCTCTTAACCTATTCTTTCAGAGCAGTTTCACTGTCAAAACAACAGTGAATTAAATTAAACTGAAAAAATCTACAAATAAAATAAACAATTTAGCCTATAATAGCCTACTATACAGAAGTTGATTAAAGTAATCAAATCACTGAAGTATTCAGTGAAGAGCAGTGATTAATTCTGTCCTTTTCTTTTGTTGTTTGATAAACAGATGATGACAGACAGTGGCAGGTTTATACAGTAGGATGCTGTCACGGAATGCACAGATCTAATATACTGACTATCATGCAATTAGGCTACTTTTCAAACTGTTTATGTTCACTTAAAGTGCCCCTATTATGGGTTATGAAAGGTTCATATTTTGGTTTTGGGATCCCCAACAACAGGTTGACATGCGTGCAAGGTCAAAAACACTTTCATTGTCTTATAATATGCATTTATTTTTACCTTACTTGCTCAACGACTCCCAAACGATTCGGTCAATGATTCATTTTTCCAAACCCCTCCTTTGCGTGATGCTAACCTGCAGTGATTGGTCGATTGGACAATTTCATTTAAAGCAGTGTTTGTGAGCGCAGTGTTACTTTGTGTACAGCGTTACCGTGGAAACAGCTATTTTTAACGCTCCAAAAGCGCCACCTAGTGGCAAAGAAGGAATCTGCATTTTCATTCAGACCAACACGAAAAGACCAACAAGTGGGCGGCAATATGTTAATGTTTCATGTTGACGTCAAACACGGATTCGTTTTAAAAAACGACTCGTTTCAATGATTCAGAGTCGACTCTTTCTTTTGAGAGACGATAACTTTATACACGGTGCACTTTCAGATTTAAAACTTTGCAGGATGTTTTCATTCACTTACACACTGAATGAAAGATCATTTTCAAAAATACATAATAGAGGCACTTTAACTGACTGTGTTTAGTGAAAACTCACCAAGACTGACATTTTGACATATACAAAGTGCAAAGTAGCCTATATTTGTCGGTGTTTCACTCCGTCTCGAATCACACACACAGAAAGCGCTTGGGGGGGAAAAAGCAGCTTGGTGCGCTTTTAACTGTTTTTTTTAGTATCGAGCAAAAAAGACATGGAGACTGTATATGACAGTCACGTTACATGATTTGACTGATTCGACAGCGCACCGCATTACGGATAAAACAGTCTTTTTTATGCATCCAGATGTTTGTTTTTGGTTTTAAATGGTGCTGCTTTTAAAAGTGGAGGTTTGGGAGAAGATCAGTTTTAGTCTTACATGCTTAATATTTTCACTCACTGCCACAGACACAAAACTAATATGTGTCCCTGGAGCACAAAACCAGTCTTAAGTCGCTGGGGTATATTTGTAGCAATAGACAACAATTCATTGTATGGGTCAAAATTATAGATTTTTATTTTATGCAAAAAATCATTAGGACATTAAGTAAGGATCATGGTCCATGAAGATATTTTGTAAATTTCCTACCGTAAATATATCAAAACTTAATTTGTGATTAGTAATATGCATTGCTAAGAACTTCATTTGAACAACTTTAAAGATGATTTTCTCAATATTTAGATTTTTTTGCACCCTCAGATTCCAGATTTTCAAATATTTGTATCTCAGCCAAATATTGTCCTATCCTAACAAACCATACATCAATGGAAAGATTATTTATCCAGCTTTCAGATGATGTATAAATCTCAATTTCGAAAAATTGACCCTTATGACTGGTTTTGTTGTCCAGGGTCACATATGATGACAAGATTGTGAGCCGCGATGCAGTTATTCAGTCCTGATTTTCACAGACCCCATGAAATCTAAATTACAATGTTGTGGATTTTAGTCCATTTGAGGTAATCTGCCCCGTATGGTTTATTGTCCAGTAAAATGCTCACAAAAATAAGTATGTCCCTTATTTTAAATACTCCCTCAATCTAATGCTACAACAGAAGCAAATGAATGGACAGCTGTCGTTAGAGGTGATAACCATGAGCTTTACCCTCGAATCTTGACTCAAAATAGAAGTAGCTGAAGATGGTGGTGTGAGCCGAGGTCCTCCAGAGATGAATGTAAAGAGTCTACACTGCTTTCATCCATGCTACAAGCAGTCATGTGTGAATTCTGCTGTCTTCAGTTTGTCCCAAAGTAACATCCTGTTTCAATAGGGCATAGGCCAGGAAAGAACAGATAATCGTGCTTGTCAAACCATTTCATGGGGATTTTAAATAGGACATTTAGTCAAACAAGAATGTCAAGAGTCCAAGCTTGAAGGTTGTCTGTACAAAAGGCCTTTTTAGCTCATAAGCCATTCAAACACGTCACTCACCAACACCTCATGATACCACCGATGAAGCCTCCCTGCACCTGATTCTGTATCTGTTCCCTGATTGGTCGCTATGTTTTCTTGTGCGGCAGCTTGTCCAATGGGCTGTGCCATGTGCTTTTCCCCGCCCCCTAACGTCTCTGTCTGTGCTGTTTTGCTCTTGTAGGGTCCACTCTGAAACGGCTATGTCTAGGGAAAGAGCGCAGCAGTAGTAACTATCCCACTCCTTTCTTCTTCAGTCCTAGTCCCACTGTCTACCTTTTTTCTTTGACGTTTTCATTTCTTTTGTTGGCATGAGCGATCAACTGTGTGATAAGTGCTTAATGCTTGCAACAGCAGGTTGTGAAATGTGCATCACTGTTTTGATCCTTTATATTAATTTGAATTTTTTTTTTCTAGTGCATGGTGATATCTGTGCGATACAGTCAAGTGCTTATTGAAACCTTTATGATTTCTGTATTCCTGGTCATTTAAGTGCATATGTGTATGGGTGTTTGTTCTTTGTTTGGTTCTGTAATCATCCAGCTGCTTGATTTTAGGCTAGAAACAAGTACTCAACAAGAAACGCGCAGATACGATCAGATCCACCATCACATTTCAAGCACACCCGATGTGCATACTCAGTGTTTGTTCATGCATTACTGTGCTGTAACAAACCTCAAACTTGTTTAAATCTAGCTTCATGAATAATGCATGTTGACAGTTTAACTTAAACTAACATGCTCGGCAAGACTGCATTTCCTACATTATGCCCAGGCCACAAAATTCTGCTGAATTGTAATGCCATTCAAACACCAAGCTATTTTGTAAACAATTTCTTTGTAATTTCTCAAAAAGTGACATTTCAACCTTACCTTTGGCATGAGCATGTTTGATTGTCTCTCCAGTCACAATTGTTTTTAGTGTATTATTGAAACTAATTATGAATCCTGTCAAATAATCAAATCTATTTGCAACCCCAAGTATGAATAGTGCATCATTTATTAAAAATTGTTATTAAATCATTGTCAAACCAAATGTTTAGACTTCTAATAATGCATCTATTCATTAGGGCTTGTTTTGTATTAACCGTGATTTTAACCACACTGCGTAACATGATGAATGACATCAACAGTCTGTGAGCAGCAGATTGGTTACAGAGGACCTCAGGGTGAATTCTCTTGAGTTGTTGCTTGAGGTCTTTCTCAATCTCTTTCTCAGGGTCTCATAGTACTGGTGCTGCCCATGTGACTTCAGCATCCAATCAGAACCTGCCTCCCGCAGCCATGCCTGCTTCTTCCTCTCGGCCGATCACGGCGCTCGTTCAGGCTCAAGCAAACAACAGCAACAACAAAAGCGGTACATTCACCGATGACCTACACAAGCTGGTTGATGATTGGGCAAAAGAAACTCTTGCCTCCGCCCCTCAGCTCCGCCCCTATGTGTGTCAGAGTAGACTGCAGAGATCTCACCAGTCCTTCCAGACCAACCCCACTCCAATGGCCAGAATCCCCAATCAGGTACTTTATACCGTTTGTCCTTCAGAACCTTAAAGAGATAGTTCACCTTCAGTTGCTGGTCCTCATTGATTTGCATTGTGCTTTTTTCCCATACTATGGAAGTCAATGGGGACCAGCAACTGAAGGTGAACTTTGCCTTTAACAAATGACAGAAAATTTTGATCAGTTTTTGAAAATTAAATTGAGTGAGTACATAAAATCTGGTTTACATCATTTGTTCTTGCACATTTACATCATGTTTGTAAAAAGAATGTCTGACTAATATATTGCATTTGTGGGTGCTGATGCATGTTTGGAGCTTGTTGCTGCAGTAAATAGTGTTGTTGTGTAGAGTTTGAACTTGTCAGCTAACTAGCATTCAACATAGACAGTTCTACACAGCAGCACATACTGACATTTGTGGGAATCACCCATCAATTACTCTCATCTGACCTACAGTAACATCTCAGGTTACACATGTAACCATGGTTCCCTAAGAAGGGGAATGAAACACTGCATCCCTTTAGAAGATTGCTATGGAGAATGTATAAAAGGTATAATAGGGTACTTGTAGAACACATCATCATTTGTCTTCAGGAGACCATTTGTTTGTGCATGTGCAAAGAATGTGACTACTATAAAACACCCAGCCAAGCGTTTTTAGAGAGTGTGTACCTCCGTGCCAGAGGTTATTTGACACCTGAGGACAAACACGACTCAATGTTTGAGGAGCACACATGTTCAGTTCTCCAGCAAGCTAAATGCACTCTGTGCATGAATGCAATGAAAAAGCTGGATGTACTTTTTTATGCATTCATGGGACTGACTAAATGAGATTGTAAGAAGCTCTGTTCTTCTTTGATTCTCACCTGAGGAATAGTAGTCAGCATTGCATGAGCATGTTCGGCTCTCGAGGGAGTTGAACACATTTATAGCAATGCATTTGTGACAGCAGATTCTGTTCTCAAATGATGTTTGAGAGAATCTAGCATTTGAACAGAGCGTGTCGAGGGAGTTGAATTCATGCTGTGTGATGTGGTCACAGTAAGAAGCTCCACCAATGCTTAACTCTTGTGCCTACTTCCTGCGGTTCGTGTCCCACTGCCATCAGAGTGGCTGGACGCGATCGATTAGGGGATTGTAGGCGGAGCATGGAAGGAATCTGATGGAAAGTGCATTCCTTTCCAAATTCCTCCAACAGAGTAATGTGGAACATCTAATTCATAGGTTTTAGATGCAGTGAGAGTTGGGGCATGTATTATTGATAAATATGCCCCTCTGCTGTTGTTAGGCGCTATGTGTGTCTCCTTGATAGCTATTCTGGACTAGGACATAATAAGGCTTTACAGAGTCTTTTTGTTGAGGCCTCTGTCCTTGGAGCTTGAATTAGGGTTGTGTCAGGTTGTTAGGCTCTCTTGGGCCTCCCTGGTTGCTGCCCTTAATTAAGATCCTCCTCTTGCTATGAGAGTCATCTCTTTTGAGGCCTCTGATCCTTAGAGCTCCACATGAATAGCAATTCTGAGTGGTTAGGCTCTCTGTGAGCCTCCTTGGAAGCTGTCCAGTGTGTTGACCATAGTTAAGCTTCCTCTTGCTTTAGAGAGTTGTCATACTGTGGCTTCTGTTCTTAGAGCTTGGTTAGGCAGTTTTACTGAGTTGCAGGCTCTTTGTGAGCCTCCTTGGTACTCCTGGGTTAGTAGCATTTGTTAGGCCTCCTTTCACTAAAGAAAGTCATCCTGCTAAGACCTCCATTCCCCTGAGCTCCACCTGGTTGCTAGGCCCTCTCTTAGGCCTACTTGACAGCCATAGGATGTAGCTAGGCCACCTCTCGCTTGAAAGTTATGCTAGGCCCCTTTCTCTGTGAGCACAAGTAGGGGCTAAGTTGCTAGACTCTCTGTGAGCCTCCTTGGCTGCTGCCTTTTTAAGAGGACTGTTGTTCCTCCTCTTGCTATATAAAGTCCTCCTGCTGGGATAAGCGTTCTGAGTTGTTAGGGTCTCTGTGATTCTCCTTGGGATGTTGTCCCATGTGTGGGGTGTAGTTAGGCCTCCCGCTTTAGAGAGTCTTTATGCAGAGCCTCCGTCCTTAGAGCTCAGCCAGACAGTAGTGCCAAGTTGTTAGGCTGTCTGTGAGCCTCCTTGGCTACTGCCTTTTAAGAGGAACGTTGTTCCTCCTCTTGCTATAGAAAGTTTCCTAGATCTCTACTGGGATAAGTGTTCTGAGTTGATAGGGTCTCAGTGAATCCCCTTGGGAAGTTGTCCGGTGTGTAGGGTGTAGTTTGACCTCTCGGGTCTCGGGACCTCTCGGGACCTTTACTTGGGAGAGGAGAGTTGTTAGGCTTCCTCTCACTTAGAGAGTCTTTTGGCTGAGGTCACACATCGAAGCTCCGCCTGGACAGCAGTATCAAGTTGTTAGGCTCTCTGTGAGCCTTACTTGGGAGAGGAGAGTTGTTAGGCTTCCTCTCACTTAGAGAGTCTTTTGGCTGAGGTCACTCCTCGAAGCTCCGCCTGGACAGCAGTATCAAGTTGTTAGGCTCTCTGTGAGCTTTACTTGGGAGAGGAGAGTTGTTAGGCTTCCTCTCACTTAGAGAGTCTTTTGGCTGAGGTCACTCCTCGAAGCTCCGCCTGGACAGCAGTATCAAGTTGTTAGGCTCTCTGTGAGCCTTACTTGGGAGAGGAGAGTTGTTAGGCTTCCTCTAGCTATAGAGAGACTTTTGGCTGATGTCTCTACGCCTCGAAGCTCCGCCTGTAGGCTCTCTGTGAGCCTTACTTGGGAGAGGAGAGTTGTTAGGCTTCCTCTAGCTATAGAGAGACTTTTGGCTGATGTCTCTACGCCTCGAAGCTCTGCCTGGACAGCAGTATCAAGTTGTTAGGCTCTCTGTGAACCTTCTTGATAGCTATTCTTAGTGTAGGGCAAATGTGGACCTCCTCTTGCTTTAGAGAGTCTTTATGTTGAGGCCTCAGTCCTTAGAGCTCATTTAGGGAGTAGTGTTAGGCTACTGGTGAGCCTCCTTGGTTACTGCCTTTAGTTCAAAGAGTGCTGCTCCTCTTAGGTCTCCTCTCGCTGTAGAGAGTCATCCTTTTTGGCCTCCGCTCCCCAGAACTCCGCTTGAGTAGCAATTCTAACTTGTTAGGCTGTCTGTGAGCCTCCTTGATTGTTGAATGTAGTTAAGCCTCCTTTAGAGAGTTGTCATGCTGAGGCATTCTCAGAGCTCCAGTCAATGACTATATTGCCTTAAAGCTTTTCTCTGACTGCTGAACCCTTGAGCTCTGTCCACGGGCTGAATTTCTTTTTTGACTTGGTCCTGCAAAGAGGAGAGGAAGGGTGCATTTTAGGACTTTCTCTGATAGGGTTTTTAGCTCGGATTTTGGCCATAAGGAATTAAGTCACTGGCCACTGGTTTGTACCTTAGGGATTGGGACTTCAATGTCAGCCATTTAGGCACTTGTCCCTTCAGAGTGGGTATTTGTTCCCCATTGCGATCCTCTAAAGGGATTCGAAAGGGAAAGTCTCATGTTACACATGTAACTGTTGCCATGCTTCAGGTATATTCATGCTCGTCTCCTTCAGACAAGAAGTGGATGACGTCCTACAGATGCCCTTTTACACTGACGGTCACACTGGTAGTGACATCATAGGCTGTCACCGACCAATGTCAAGTTCATTGTTGTGTTTTGACACATGCTTTAAACACTGGTCATGCTGGAGGTGTTCCCCACCTACAGGGATGTAGTGTGAGTTCCCATTCAAAAGGGAACTGCTTTGCATTTGACATGCAATTTCATGTTTTAACCACAGATTGTGATAGAGAGGCTAAATTTTATAGTGCATGAATGAATTTCAATGAAACCATTTACATTGTTTATACATTGTGAAACGATTCACAAGTGTGCAAAGCTCATGCTAAATATTGTATTGTCATATCTGGAATATTAAGTGGATACTGACTTAAAAGCCTCTGATTGGCCATTTGTATTCACACACTCAAACAGGTCTGTGATTGGCTACAATGCTCAACGCCGCAAAAGAAACCTTTAACACTCTTCATAGAGTGCGCGCACACATACAGGAATGTTTAAAAGCTATCACTGTGTACCGGATCCACTTGGCACTCTGTACTGCCGGTACTGCGGAAAGGCTGGTGTCGTTACGTTTTTAAAATTGAAGTAACTTGGTACTAAACTACTGCTACTTTTGACAACACTAATAACCAGTGTCTTAAGCCAGCTGTACACTGTACACCATTTTTGATGTCTTTGGGATTGTTATGTCCGACTTAAACAATATGAGTGAGATATTGGGTAAAGCCAAGGTGTGCAAAATCAATGGCCTTTTGGTGGGGTGTGCGATATATATTGTCTGCGATAATATTGTAATTGTTGTTTTAATGACGTGCGATTTGACATTGAGTATTTTGCAAAAAAATCTAACAAAACACACATACATGAAGTCTAGTAGGTTAGACTATTCAAATGCATTTTGAATGATCACAAAATTCAAGATATAGGGGCAGAAAATTTACATATTTATATAATTTCATATAGTTAATCAATATCTCTGAGTGCCGTTTTTTTCTCCAAAAATTAGCACGATTACAAATGTGATGTTGATTTTATACAACAGTTAGAAGTTAATATTTAGAGACTTAAACTTTAGACACCATGCTCTATTTCACCAACAAAAATCACTCCAAACACAACATGAGCAACATGACGGTGTTTCGTTCCTGAATGAATCAACTGTTTAAATGATTCGGTTCAATCGCAATGACTCACTTGTTAACAGTGACTTGCTGCCAACTACTCTCGGTTTTAATTTCATATTTAAAGTATCTTTTCATTTTTAAAATAATTTCAAATATCATTATTCAATGTTTTATGTTTAAAATATCAAAACCTCATTTATGCGTTTGTAATTGCAGGTTAAAGCATTCATGTCTTGCATTAAACAGTGTGTAAATACATCTAAATGCCAGATGCAGCTTCTGTTTTCTCTGCATTGCAAAGATACATTTTGTTGATACTGATTTAATTTGCCTGTTAACAGCCCAAATGTCTTATTATTATAATAATTGACTGATTAAATGTAAGAATTTGACTCGAAAGATGATGCACACTTTTAGAAATAATGGCTTTATGAAGGTAAAAATGCTCATAAAAGGAATAAATCAATTAAAACGTATTGAAAAAGATTAATTTCTATCACCATCACACAGAATATGAAGAATATCAAAAACTTTAGGAGTCAGCTGTCCACGGTAGTCCTTAAGATACCAGCACAATAACACACTCAGCAAAATATCATCTAATTATCGTTATCGATAAAATCCCAGAAAATATCAAGATATTTGCAATATTGCACACCCCTACCTTGTGGAATTGCTGAGAGCGGAACGCATACTAGGTCTTAATTGTGTTCGGACACATTTGGGAACGCAACATTGTGCTTGTGCAGCTAAAAGCCTTTGCCTTCACGCTTCATTCACATCTTTTCCTACCATTTCGGTCTCTTTTTTTTTCCTAGATAAGGGGCTCAATCCCTCAGTCAGCTGTGAAGTTCCATCTACCACTGTCCTGTCCGCTGTCAGCAGCTCTAGTTCCCATCATGCATCATGGCATCACCAGCACCCCATCACCCATCCTCCAGCGGGCCGGATACTTGATGCCCACCGCCTCCTTTGCTGGGATGATGCCAGCCCCTGTGTATCCAAACCAGTGGTCCGGATTGCCCAGTCCAGTGGGCATGTTTGCTACAGCCGGTATGGTCCCGTACCCAGCCAGGGCCAGTCCAGCACTGCAGGCTTTTCCTCTAGTGGTGAAAAGCCCAGACGCCCCCATGTGCCCCAGCAAAGCCAGGACTGCATGAGAGTGCCACCCTGTGCTCCAAACACCACAACAGACACTGTTTTTGCATAAGGCTAATCAATGCACACTTGCAGAAGGATAATCATGCAAGCTCAGCACAGCTGATTACAGACATGGAGGCATTTTCTCCTACTAGTTTGCAGAGCGGTGGGAGTTTCTGCAACACTCTCACACGTTTTTAACTCTGCTTCAGGATCAAACCACAATCTCTGAAATGTCTGTGTGCTTTAGATCGCTGTTGCATTATGGACGCATCTGTGCAAAGCCTTTGAGCCTGTAAATATGAGGTGTGTGTGTGTTTATGTGAAATTGGGCATGAGGAGTGTGTTTGTGTCAAAACAGTCCTGTGGGCACTGCTTTCGCTTTATTCCCTTTTTTGAAGACCTTTTAGCTCTTATGTTTGAATCTGTATTGAGGTGTTAGTAAAGGGTTTGGCTGAGAGTACTGCAGGATCATGGCCTTCAATTCTACTGCCATAGAGTATAATTTTATAATAATTTTCCCCATAATTCAATATGAGTGACTAGCCTACGGTAGCATGAGCAGGCGTATAGACATATTCCACAAAACACGAGCAGAATAAATTGTCATTCTTACAATGATGTAAGAATTTAAATTCATGCTGCTTGTGTTTTATAAGAGGCCAAATGCTCAAAGTTGTCATGATTGATTATAGAAATATCAGTCCTACTTTTCAGTAATACTATTGAGAATATTTTTCAGAAATTTACAGCACTTTTGAGTGGCTTTCATTGGCTGTTTACAGAAATATCCAGCATTTTTAAACTATTTCAGACCATAAGACAAAATCCCTACATGAAAATGAATAATTCAGGACGATGTAGTGCCTTGATCAGTCATCAGTTTTCCCTCTAAAGGTATGAATCATTCCTCTGTGGTTTAGCATGATTTTTCTAATGCAATATTTTTTTCATAACCCTTTTTTTTCAGTCATGTGGTGGTTTACATACAGTATTTACTGTCCCCTTTGTTGAAGCGAGTTTGCAATCAATACATTTAACATCATTTGAAGTTTAAATAGGAGCTAGTCTGTGCAGATTGATAAATGAATGCAGTTCCAGCTGTTGATGCTTGGGTTTCTGATTGTTGTACTGCATTCATAAGCAATACTGTACTACAGCTGTACGAAGCACAGAGGAAGTGAACAAATTGTTTACATTGCGATGATGTGATGTATTAATGCATGCCATCAAAGCGTCGCAGATACCAAAATACAAAATTAAGAATTGCTATCTAAATATATCAAGGAGCGTTTTATGTGCTTGTGGTCTTGCAGAAACCCAAAGTGCGCCACCTTCCCTCTTTAGAGAGTAACACAGGGACTGAATGCAGATCAGTGTTGTGTGAACCCCGAATGTAGCGTGTCAAATGTTGACATTAAATGCATGCGAATCCCCCCCCCCCCCCCCGCACCATAACCCCCACCTACAATGTGAAAGCTAGCCAGACTTGACACAGAGCAGATCTACTTTACATTCATACACACAAGTTCAGTTACTATTTGATCAAATCTATGATTTTTATTTGCTTTGAATAGCGGCTGAAGTTATTTTTGTTTTCTCCATTGGTCCGTTATGAGCTCTTGCACAGTGTCGTGATGTTGAGGTAATATTTTCATTTCTTTTAGGAGGGCACTGCAATTGTTGATTCATAAAAGTGATCCAATATGGGAGAAAATGCTATATTAGCTCACACAGATACACATGTACAAAATGTATCTGTTTCCAAAACCCACATCCCAGTGTATACAGTTTTATTTGTTATGTTTGTAAGATTAAATCTTATTTTGTTGTGTAATTTAGTCAGGCTTACATTTCTGATAGAGCCAGCAGGCTGTTTTCTTCCTGAGTTCTTCCATATTGGTTTTTTTTTTAACCTCATTTTCAACAGTATCTTTGTTAAAAGTCTGCGACCCACACAACTGCCAAACTGTGAATTGTACAGTCCTCTTGTATTTATTTTATCAGTGCTTTTGAGGCATCTTCTGTCCTTTAATGTGTCATTTCATCCATTCATATGTATCTGCTTCATGAGAAATGCTTCCAGTAAGGGGTTTCTGATATTTTGTTCTTGCTGTTTAATGCTAAAATCTCTGGCAATAATTATTTTACTTTGCTATGTTAGTGACTTACTGATCTGATGTGGCATTTAATAGGTTTTGGACTTTTTCTTCTTTTTTTCCTGCATTGGCGCTCTGTGAATGGTTGCTTATGATGCACACCCTTCAGTGAATTACTTTACTCCGCTCAGATACAAAATGCACTCACAACACAAAGACTGTGTACAAGTTTAATTAAAGAATAAATAAATATTTTGTGCTTAATAACTACTGTGTTCTTGTCATTTCTTGTGCTGTTCCATTCCAGCAGAGAACACTGTTATATAACGCAACACATATAACAATCATTACAGGAAATAAATCATTACAACAAATCATTAGGATTATTTATCGTACTGTTGTCTTGCAACATTAAAGAATATTACATGTGATTTGTTTTACCCTTGTAGTTGGAATATGTATTTTGATATATTTTATCTGAAGATGATATTCTGGCATGCCAGATTTTTTTCTCTCCTTTTTTTTTCTCCACACTATTGCTTTCTGTAAAGTCAAAACATGATGCAGTACAGTGGAAAATATTAATATTTTTGAAATCACAAAGTGAGAACATGTTTAAACTCTTTGAATAGAAACAGAAAAATATCCCTGATATAATTTGCCTGTAAGATCAGTCTGATTCCAAGAATTAACAATAAATGTTACTAGTGGCGGATACCTAAATGCTACATGATATACGTTAGGCCTATGCATGCTTATTAGAAGTTACAGTATATTTAATTAAAAATGAAACTGTAAACCTCACTGAAACAATGATTATTTAGATCAAACTGACAAAAAAAGAGCAAGAAGGGCAAAAAAAGGAACATACTTTGCATCCATTCCTTTTTTAAAGCCAAAAAAACTACCAGAAACGTTTTAGAGGGTGAGAAAAAGACCCCTAGTACGAAGCCTGGGAAGGAAAAGACTTCTGATTGGTCCACATGCAGTTTCTGGCCTCCACCCGTCTTGAAACTTCTAAGGATTAGGCTGGGACCGGCAATTTCTTAAAGGGGTCATGAACAGCCTTTTTAAAATCATTTTGTACTGTTCTCTGAGATTCACTTATAATGTTATCAAGATTTTTACATTGAACACCCCCTCATCAGGACGCTCTATTTGAATGGGCGTGGAGGAAGTAAATGCCCACTGCTATGATTGGCTAACAGTTGTGTATGTTTGACAGTCTACATCAGTGGTTTTCAAACCCTGGGTCACGAGGATGATTTAAGGAAAACATATGTGTGAAACAAAGTTCAAGATTCAGGGAAGAAGGAAGCGGGAACCGGCAAACTTAACTTTAATAACTAAGTAAACAGTTTTTAAATTATAGACAGGAAGCTAGGCAATCTATTAGGGCTTTTTCTCTCCGATTGTGTGAGTTGTTTTCCAGGTTGGAGCAGCGAGATGACACCGGCTTGAAGGGAGGAGATATGCTGCTGAGAGACCAGTTCGTGATGGGGTTACAAGAAGGACCCATTCAGCGAAAGCTGAGGGCCCAAGTCCGGAGAGATCGGCAGCTGACTTTTGAGGATGTGAGGAAGGAGGCACTGGCTTCGGAGAGTGAGAGGCAAGATCTGTGGGCCCCCTCTACACCAGTGTTTACCCAGAATGTTGCTGTGGAGCCTTCCTCCGATTGGAAGCAGATGTTTCGTCATGAGCTGATGCAAGAGGTAAAAGAATAGTTCACTGAAATGTCAAAGACTTTTTTCAAAGAGTTGCGTCAGAACCGATCATCAGTAACCAATTATCCCTGTGATTAGTCCTATTTGGCCAAGCAAGCAGGAATCAGAAGACCACTGGCTGCCCTGCGAATGATAGATTCAAGTGGGATGCTCAAGGTAGAACAGTGTGTAATGGATGTGGGGAAGTGGGGCATATTCGACGGCAATGTCCTGCTCATCAAAATTATCGGCAGGATTTTTAAGAGTGCCAGCTACTGTGGACCTTCCCTGAAAGGCCCTAGTATACCCCTTAGAGAGACAATCGCAGGAACGTGCCCCTTGGTAGAGATACAATTTGATGGTGCACCCATCCAGTTTCTGGTGAACACAGGCTCACAAGTCACGACTTTGTAAAGAACTGTTTCAGAATATGCCAGTTGGGGAAATAGGAGATGTTCCCTGGCTGACCCTAAGGGCTGCAAATGGATTAGATATTCCATATGTGGGATATATTCTTGCAGATTTTGAAGTTGAGGTAGCATCAGTACCAGCACGCGGTATCGTTATTGTGAGGGATGGATGCCTGGGGACCAACCAAGCCTTATTGGGCATGAATGTGATCTCTGCCTGCTGGGAAGAAGTGTGTCAGAGCCATCAAAGGACAGTGTCAGCACAAGTTAAGTCATGAAAGCAAGACTGGGGGACTGTGCTTGCAGATTGTCGTAGAATTAAAGCTGCGGAAGCCCAAAAACAACAAAGAGATGTAACGCGAGTAGCTTGTCGTTATGCAGTAACTGTTCCGGCCCAGTTTGAAGCCCTAGTTTGGGCTAAATTACCAAATCAACTCATGCACCAAAGGGAATATGTTTTAGTCGAACCACATGCTGAAATGTCTGGAATAGAAGTTGCGCGCTCCCTGTCGGCGGTTCAGCATGGGTGAGTTCCAGTGCGCATACGAAATTTGAAGTCTACTCCAGTAACTTTGTATCGAAACCAGAAGCTGGCTAAAGTGCTTATTATTGAATCGCAGCAGGTTCGAGGGCAACGGGACCTTACGTTGGTAGAGACGGGAGGTGGGTGTAATAGAAGTGAGGGTGTTACGACCCTATAGTTTTGTTGTGTTTTGTTCTGTTGGTTTGTGTGTGTCTGCCCAGGTTGCTGCTGATTGGTTCCTGCAGACTCATTGATGTCGTCCTCTGATTGGTCTTCTCTCCCTTTAAAAAGATGACAGCATTTCCTTTAGAGTGGGGGCCATTTTGTAAACGACGCTGTTGTGCTGGTGCTGTTTGAACTCCGTTTGTATGACTAGAGATATTGTTTGTTTGTGAGAGAGACTGTTTGGATATTAGTTGGTTGTATAACACTACTCCTGACCCTTGCCTGTTGTACTATTCTGATCTTGAATTATCCCTTCGAACTTGATGTTTCTCTGTAAATATTTATTGTGAATACTGTAAATAGCTATTATTGGGAAAGTAAGGAGTCAGACGCCATCTTTTGTTTTTGTAACGTTTGGATCTTTGTTTTTGGATTAGGCAGTTAGGTTAGAGAATTGTATTTTTGTTTCTTTATTTTGATAGGGAATTTAGAGGGTTTAATATTTAGAATGTTTTGTTAATTATTTTGGCACTGTCGGCTCCTGAAAGTGAACTCCCAAATAAAAACTCAAAAGAAGTTGACTGTTCACACTCGTTTTCCTTCCATGTTGTGCTCTACCCCTAGACGGGGCATAACATGGAAATTGGGGGCTCGTCCTTTCTTGCTAAATTGGTAGCACGTCCATTTCGTCCGTTCCGGTGGGAAGTAGTGAGTTATTTTATTCTGTTGTGGTTTCTCTTTGACTGGGATTTTTCTTTTTGTACGGGAGTAATTACGGTAATAAGTATGTCATCCAAATTTGAACTCGATAAATTTGCAATCGCACCGACAGTAGGACAATTTGAGAAATGTCGTAAAGACGATTTGTTAGTGATTGCAGATTTCTATGATATAGTTGTACCTCGAAATGCGTTGAAGAGAGAGATTAAGGAGGCACTGCGCACGGAGCTTGAAAAACACAACATTTTGCCTGGTGAGAGTGTGGTTACAGGTGTTGCAATAACTTCGCTATCTGAGGATTTGGAAACTGCGGAGGCAGAATTCAAGTCCGAAGATGCGGCTCGCATGGATCCTGTTAATCCTTCTCTGGTAAAAGACCCCTTACTGGCCATCCGGTTGAAAGAACTTGAAGTGGAACTAAGCCGAAACCAATACCAAAGTCAGCTGTTGCATGTCCGAGCGGTGGAGCTTGAGACACAGCGAGACGTCCGGTTGAAAGAGCTGGAGCTCGAATTAAAGTTCGGGCAGGCTAAGCAGTTACAATCTCCAGTGTTACGGGGAAATACTCCTGTGCAGACGCCGGTAATCGCTTCTCCTTCTCGCCATGCAATGTCACCCGTGTCTACGGTAAGTCCTGATTTTGATATTAGTAAACAAATTTCATTAGTCCCTACGTTTAGAGAACGTGAAGTTGACACGTATTTCACTGTGTTCGAGCGCATTGCAGCCACGTTAAAGTGGCCGAGAAATATTTGGCCTTTGTTGTTGCAGTGTAAACTTGTCAGGAAAGCACAAGAAGTATGTTCGGCATTGACACTTGAACAAAGCATGAGTTATGATTCAGTTAAAGCGGCTGTATTAAGAGCGTACGAACTTGTTCCGGAAGCGTACCGTCAAAAATTTAGGGCTCATGTGAAAAATCCCAGTCAAACGTTTGTGGAGTTTGCACGTGAGAAGGCTACGTTGTTTGAGAAATGGTGTGTAGCGAGCAAAGTTACCACTTTTGAGCAGTTAAAAGAGCTCATTTTGATGGAAGAGTTCAAAAACTGCATTTCAGAAAAGGTGGTAGTTTATCTCAACGAACAAAAAGTTTCATCCTTAACTGAAGCTGCTGTTTTTGCAGATGAATTTGTGCTCACGCACAAGGTTGCTTTTCAGTCCTCACGTTTGTCACATCGCACTGTTGTGAATCGCAACTATAGTTCTAAGAGTGCAGATGCTGTGTCCCCAGATAATCACACAACTGATCTATCATTGATGTCACGAGAATGTTTTTATTGTTGTGAAAGAGGTCATTTGATTGCTACTTGTCCTGCATTACAGAGGAAAAGTCAGAGGAAGACTCAGAATGCATCAAAGTCTGTAGCTTTTGTACGTACTTATTCTCTTGATTCATTACCCTCCATTGATCCTACTTTTGAACCGTTTGTTTGTGAAGGTGTAGTATCATTGTCTGAATCAGATTCAATTTCTAAACCTGTACGTATTCTTCGGGATACGGGTGCTGCACAGACATTTATTTTGGCAGATGTACTTCCATTTTCAGCACAGTCTAGTTGTAACTCAGAAGTTCTAGTTCAAGGAATAGAACTTGGTGTTGTAAGAGTTCCCTTGCATACTGTGTACTTGCGTTCAAACATAGTGACTGGTTCAGTTAAAGTGGCAGTACGTAACGAATTACCAGTGAAGGGTATATCTCTAATTCTTGGAAATGATTTGGCTGGAAGTAAAGTTGTTTGCCTTCCTGTGGTTACTGAAGTCCCTAGTGTAGATGCGAATGATGTGTTAAGTCAAACATTTCCAAACGTATTTCTTTCATGCGTTGTTACTCGTGCCCAAGCACGGAAATTTGACAATGAGATTGATCTCTCTGATTCATTCATGAATTCGAATGTTGGTGGTACTGAAGAGACGTTTGTGGAAGCTTGTAGGCCCATGCAAAATTTGAAGCTGGAACCTAAGTTCGATTTCCCATTTGACAAGAGACAGTTGATAGAGGCACAAAATGCTGATGATACTTTGAAGTCCTGTTTTTATGCTGCGGTTGACAAAGCTGAGATAGCTGATCAGACCATTGCGTACTTCACTGACGACGGAGTGCTAATGCGTAAGTGGAGGCCTGAGAACTTAAAGAAAGATTGGAGCTCGGTGTTCCAAGTAGTTGTTCCTAAGTCATATCGAGAACATGTACTAAGTGTGGGGCATGACCATGAGTTGTCCGGACATTTGGGTGTTAAGAAGACCTACCATAATCTTCTTAAACATTTTTTCTGGCCTGGAATGAAGTCTGCTGTTAGCCAGTATTGTCGATCGTGTCATGAGTGTCAGGTTGCTGGAAAACCAAACCAGGTTATTTCTCCAGCTCCCTTGAAACCCATTCCTGTAATGAGTGAACCATTTCAGAAACTAGTTATTGATTGTGTTGGTCCTTTGCCAAGAACTAAATCTGGTCACTCGTATCTGTTAACGCTGATGTGTTCTGCTACTAGGTTCCCTGAAGCCATTCCTCTACGTTCACTAAAGACTCCGACCATCGTGAAAGCCATAGTGAAGTTCTGTACGACATTTGGTCTACCAAAATTCATCCAATCCGACCAAGGATCCAACTTTATGTCGAAACTGTTCCGTAAGGTAATGAAAGAGTTGAATATTAAACATTGTACATCCAGTGCTTACCATCCACAGTCACAAGGTGTCCTCGAAAGATTCCACCAAACTCTTAAAACTATGATCCGAACTTACTGTCTCCAACATGAGAAAGATTGGGATGAGCAGATTCCTCTTTTGTTGTTCGCTGTTCGCAACACCACTCAGGAATCCCTTGGTTTCGCACCGGCTGAGTTAGTCTTCGGACATACCCTTCGTGGTCCATTAAAATTGTTGCAAGAGCAATTACTTTCTGGAGGTCTGACAGGGTTTTCTTCTAAGAGTCTTCTAGATCATGTAAGTTCATTTCGTGAGCGCTTGCATTCAGTGTGGAAGTTAGCACAACAGTCCTTGTCAGCTTCTCAGACCCATATGAAGGGTACATTTGATAAAAAGACTGTTCAACGCTCATTTGAAGTAGGCGACCAAATTCTTGTTTTGCTACCTTTGCCTGGCTCTGCCCTACAAGCAAAGTTCACCGGACCATATGTGATTGAAGAAAAGTTGAATGATACTGATTATGTAGTAAAGACCCCTGATCGGAAAAGGAAGACTCGTGTTTGTCACATAAACATGCTCAAGTTGTATATTTCTCGTTCTAATTCTAGAAATTCTATCAGTGCTCCTGTAACTTCCGTGACTCCAGTTGTAGTAGCTTCTGTAAATGCAGCTTCTTCTGGTTATTCTCCAAGTATGGATGATCTTAGGTTAGGAAGTGCATGTCTTTCTGGTGCACGTCTTCAAAACTCTGAAGCTTTAGTAACCCTAGGTTCTAGGCTTTCTCATCTATCTCGATCAGCTCGAAGCGAAATTGTACAGTTGGTTGATAAGTATTCATCGCTTTTCTCGGATGTACCCACTGTGACTCATGTGCTAATGCATGATATTGATGTTGGTGACCATCGACCCGTTAAACAGAATGCTTATCGGGTAAACCCTGTGAAACGAGAAATCATGAAGAAAGAAACTCAGTATTTGATTGAAAATGGTTTGGCCGTCCCCTGTTGTAGTCCTTGGTGTTCCCCGTGTGTGTTGGTCCCAAAAGCCGATGGAACCTCACGTTTCTGTACTGATTTCCGAAAGGTTAATCAACTAACCAAGGCAGATTCCTATCCTCTTCCCAGGATGGATGATTGCATTGATCGCATTGGCAGCGCTAAGTTTGTTACTAAGCTAGATCTACTTAAGGGTTATTGGCAGGTGCCACTTACGGAACGTGCTTCGGAGATTTCAGCATTTGCTACACCAGACGCTTTCCTTCAATATAAGATCTTAGCTTTTGGGCTTAAAAATGCCCCAGCGACCTTCCAACGTCTAATGAATCGCGTCTTGGCTAATGTACAAAACTGTGAAGCATACTTAGACGATGTGGTCTGCTATTCGACTACTTGGAATGATCATTTGAAAACTCTAGAAGAAGTGTTTACCAGATTTCGAGATGCTAATCTAACACTTAATTTAGCAAAATGTGAGTTTTGTCATGCTACTATCACTTATTTAGGCAAAGAAGTTGGTCATGGTACTGTTCGCCCTGTGGAAGCCAAAGTGTAAGCCATTGTTGACTTTCCTGTGCCTAAAAGCAAAAGAGATCTTAGACGATTTCTTGGGATGACCGGTTACTACCGGAGTTTCTGTAAGAATTTTTCTGTTGTTGTGAAACCCCTCACAGATCTCCTTCGCAAAGATATCAATTTCAAGTGGAATGATAACTGTCAGTGTGCATTTAATTCTTTGAAGAGTCTGTTATGTAGTTCTCCTGTTCTAGCTGCTCCTGACTTCAGTCGGCCTTTCAAACTTGAAGTGGATGCCAGTGGAAATGGGGCGGGTGCTGTCCTATTACAAGAAGATGACCAAGGAATCGACCATCCCGTATGTTACTACTCTAAAAAGTTTAATCGTCATCAAGTAAACTATAGTACTATTGAAAAGGAAGCCCTAGCTCTGTTATTGGCTCTACAACATTTTGAAGTCTATATTGGTTCTAGTCCACAACCCATTGATGTGTATACTGACCATAATCCCCTCGTTTTTCTCCAAAGAATGTGTAACAAAAACCAGAGACTCATGCGTTGGGCCCTCGTCTGTCAGAGCTTTAATTTGCAAATCAATTACAAGAAGGGTGCTGACAACGTGATAGCAGATTCTCTGTCTAGGTGCTAATTGTAAACTATGTAAAACATGTTTACTCTTATGTGTGGGGGTGTTACGACCCTATAGTTTTGTTGTGTTTTGTTCTGTTGGTTTGTGTGTGTCTGCCCAGGTTGCTGCTGATTGGTTCCTGCAGACTCATTGATGTCGTCCTCTGATTGGTCTTCTCTCCCTTTAAAAAGATGACAGCATTTCCTTTATAGTGGGGGCCATTTTGTAAACGACGCTGTTGTGCTGGTGCTGTTTGAACTACGTTTGTATGACTAGAGATATTGTTTGTTTGTGAGAGAGACTGTTTGTATATTAGTTGGTTGTATAACACTACTCCTGACCCTTGCCTGTTGTACTATTCTGATCTTGAATTATCCCTTCGAACTTGATGTTTCTCTGTAAATATTTATTGTGAATACTGTAAATAGCTATTATTGGGAAAGTAAGGAGTCAGACGCCATCTACGTTTGGATCTTTGTTTTTGGATTAGGCAGTTAGGTTAGAGAATTGTATTTTTGTTTCTTTATTTTGATAGGGAATTTAGAGGGTTTAATATTTAGAATGTTTTGTTAATTATTTTGGCACTGTCGGCTCCTGAAAGTGAACTCCCAAATAAAAACTCAAAAGAAGTTGACTGTTCACACTCGTTTTCCTTCCATGTTGTGCTCTACCCCTAGACGGGGCGTAACAGAGGGTAGTACATGTTTAACAGAGTACAACTGAATCACAGGGAGAGCTTCCAGAGTATCTGAAGGTAGCATCGTTGGGAGGGGAGGGGTTAGATGACTATCAGAGAGAACAACTTGAGCATTTCTTGTGTAAATGGCAGCATGTGTTTGCCGCCCATGAGGAAGACTATGGATGTACGTCTGTAGTAAAACATCAGATCCCCACAGCAGATGCAGCACCTGTTCGCGAGCGGTGTAGGCCGGTTGCCCCATCCCTGTACAAAGAGATTTGTGGGCTACTGCAAGGTATGTTGGAAGGGGGGATTATTAGAGAAAGCTGTAGCCCGTGGGCCACCCCTATAGTGCTAGTTCAGAAGAAGAGTGGGGCTTTGGTGATTTTGTGTAGACTACCGCAAATTAAATAGTGTGACTAAGAAGGATGCATTCCCCCTCCCAAGAATAGAAGACTCCTTGACCAGCTTGACCAGCGGAGTGGTATTCTACTCTAGATCTTGCTAGTGGTTATTGGCAAGTACAGGTAGATGTAAAAGATAGGGAGAAGACGGCATTTACTACACCGTTTGGGCTATTTGAATGGGAGCGTATGCCATTTGGGCTCTGCAATGGGCCAGCTACGTTTCAAAGGTTAATGCAGCAGTGTTTAAATAGCCCCTTGACAGAGTCCACTTTGGTATATTTGGATGATGTCATTGTATTCTCTCAGGATTTTAGGACCCATTTGGAACATCTAGGTGCAGTATTTAAAGCTTTGGAGCGGTATACGACCCGAGAAGTGCCAGTTATTCCGCAGACAGGTGAAGTTTCTGAGACATTGTGTCAGTGGAGAGGGAGTGGCCCCTGACCCAGATAAGTTAACAGTAGTAAGAGAATGGCCCACCCCTGAGACTGTTAAGCAGGTACAATCTTTTTTAGGGTTTGCAGGGTATTATTGTTGGTTTATCAGATGCTTCTCTCAAATTGCTAAGCCTTTGAATGGGTTGTTGGTAGGTAGAGGGCGAAGTAAGCGTCAAAATTTGCAGAATATTGAATGGACCTTAGAGTGTGAGGCTGCTTTCCAGCAGTTGAAGAAAGAGCTTGTGCAAGCACCTACTCTAGCTTATGCCGATTTTTCATTGCCCTTTTTGGTGTACACGGATGCTAGTAATCAAGGATTGGGAGCAGTACTAGCACTACAGCACTTGCACTTGCACTACAATACTAGCATTTGTCATGTGCTAAGATGGCATGACAGATCGGAGATTCTGAAAGGTGCCCCCGGGGGGGGTAGAGCATGTGATAGCTTACGCGAATAGAAGCCTTCACCCAGCTGAACGAAATGACGCAAACTATAGCTCTTATATATATAAAACTTCTGGCAATGAAGTGGGCCATCACTGAAAAATCTAAAAACTACTGGTGAGGCGCTAAAGTGATAGAGATAACTGTCAACAATCCTTTAGTACATCTTTATACTGCTAAATTGGGGGCAGTAGAGCAGAGGTGGGTTGCCCAATTGGCAAATTATGACTATGAAATAAGATATCGGTCTGGGAGGGCTCATGTTAACGCGGATGCCTTGTCAAGGCTGCCGGTCCCACAGACTTCTCATCAGCCAGACCCCCAGATTGCTGTAGGGCAGATGAACGTGGCATGACAGAGTGGAAGCCCCAGGCGGACACCCCAGTGATACGCCCTCTGGGTGGGGGTGGGATCCACAACATTGGCGAGCTTTACAAGGACAAGATGCAGTTTTGAGGAGAGTATTCAGCTATGTGGAGGCAGGAAGTTTGTTCTCAAGACCGGAACGACTGGCTCAGCCTAAAGACGTGCAGAAGCTTTTGAGTCAGTTGAATCGACTGTGTTTTAAGGAGGGCGTACTCTGCCATTTCAGACAGGACTCAGCAACACAGGAGATAGTACAACAGATAGTCGTCCCTCAGACTCAGAAGCAGAGCTTGTTACAGGCTTACCACAGTCGCCCTTGGAGGAATCTCCACATGAAGAATTGCACGCTGCACACAAAGAGCAGCCCTGAAGATCGCGGCTTGAACTGTTTGAACTGTGCCGTTGCTAATCTTGGATGAAGTGAGTTTTATCAATAGAAACCATTGTGTCATTTAGTAGCATCGTAACTCTCATGTTGTGCTTACTATTGTGTTAGTCTTGTGCTGTGTTACTACTATATTTTGGCCTTGCATAAAGAACTGAGCCAGAGCCAATTTAAATTGGGGGAATAGGAACTTGAGTATTTTGTGTGGTGTGTATTGCGTGGGAAATTATTGTGTGGGTTCACCTTGCATTTGTAGTGATTATTTGCCTTTGGAGTGTGTGCAAATTGTGAGAAATTCTTTGGGCTTTTTTTTGTACTTGGTTCCTCTCCTAAATAGCTTATCAAGGCTGATATACTGTAGAAGTTAGTAAGTGTATTGTGGTGCTAATTAGTCTATGTGTCACGGTGCACACAGCAGGGAGGAACAAGGACACGCAGACAAGGACGTAAACTCAAATAATAGTATTTAATAAAACATCAAGGCTAGACATGGCAGGCCAAGGCAAGGCTGACAGACAGTAAACACCGGGAGTAACGAGTAGACCGCTTGCACTTCCACGACAAGGGGGCAGGCGGCTGGGAATGGCCTCCGCGGCCACTACAAGAAGAGCCGCCTGCCCCAGACGAGTCTCCGTGGACAAGACCGACAAGACTAGATTAAAATGTTCCTGTGGGCACAACAAGACACAAACACGGCTCTCCTGGCCGTGACGTGTGGACTGGATCCACGGGGCTAGGGTTAGTGGCGGCCTGCGGGCATGAGTCAGCGGCGATCCGGCGGGCTTGATTCAGCGGCGATCCGGCGGGCTTGATTCAGCGGCGATCCGGCAGGCTTGAGTCAGCGGCGATCCGGTGGGCTTGAGTCAGCGGCGATCCGGCGGGCTTGAGTCAGCGGCAATCCAGCGGGCTTGAGTCAGAGGCGGGCCGGCAGGCATTGAATCAGAGGTGAGCCGGCGGGCATTGAGTCAGAGGCGGGCCGGCGGGCATTGAGTCAGATGCGAGCCGGTGGTGTGATCTCCCGCGAACGGCGGGCCTGGGGGAGCGGCAACCCGGGAACTAGAGAACCAGCCGGCGGGCTTGGGATAGCCCCAGCCGGTGGCAGATATCTCCCGCGATTGGCGGGTATGAGGGCTCGCGGCCAGCAGACTTGCTTGCCGCGAGAGACAAACACACAGGAACAAAAATAAAACTAGAAAAAATGAACAAAACAAAACGAGGTGAATGGGCGCCGCTTACGGTTAGGTCTGGTCTTCTGTCACGGTGCACACAGCAGGGAGTCAATTTGAGTCAAACATAGAATATTACGTTAAATTACGGTGATCAGTCCAAACAATGAATGGCTGGGCTGCCCCCTCCAGCCAATGACGCCACTTGCCCAATGCCAACCGAATGGCCAGGAGTTCACGGTTACCCACATCATAGTTGCGTTCAGCCGGTGAGAGGCAATGGCAGAAAAAGGCGCACGGGTGAACTCGGTCATCCTGTGATGAGCGCTGTGAAAGCACTGCTCCCACTCCAATACTTGATGCGTCGACCTCGACAATAAACTGTTCAGATGGGTCAGGGGTTATCAGGATAGGTGCGGAAGAAAATAATCTCTTAAGGCGATCGAAAGCCTCCTGGGCCACGTTGGACCACGCGTAATGAGACTTGGTCGACGTGAGGGCCGTAAGAGGGGCCCCGGCGGGAGAAGTGGAAGTGACAATGGTACCGGCGGCAAGCGAGTCGGCTAGGTATCTCTCGAGCGCTTCGCGTTCGGGAGAGGACAAGGAATAAAGTCTACCACGAGGGGGCGTGCTATCCGGGACCAGGTCAATGCTGCAGTCATACGGTCGATGGGGAGGAAGAGAAGCGGCCCGTGACCGACTGAACACCGCTCGCAGATCGTGGTACTCCTCCGGAACACCTGACAAATCACCGGGCTCCTCCTGAAAGCCAGGAACAGAAGACACAACAGGCATAGCCGAGATAAGACACTTAACGTGACAAGACAATCCCCAAGACAAAATAGTCCCATCTACCCAGTTAAACTGAGGGTTATGTTGAGTTAACAAGGGATGCCCCAAAATGATGGGCGAGAGGGAGGAACTAAAAATAAAAAAGGAAATAGTCTCTTGGTGGTTTCCGGAAATGGTGAGGCTCACTGGAGCGGTGGCACGAAGAATCCTGGAAAGGTACGAGCCTTGTGAGATGGGGAAAAGGTAGTCGCGCTCGCCAGTACTCCCCGGTCTACTGGCGAGCCCTCTCTTTTACTGGACACCTTGTGGCGAAATGTCCCTGTGCGCCACAATACATGCAGAGCCCCCCTGTGATGCGATGCTGACGCTCAGCAGTGGAGATGCGAAGACCCCCCAGCTTCATGGGATCTGGACATGGCGACACCACTGCGGGGGGCGAGACAATAGGTGGGACTGTCCTTGGCTCTGGCGTGGAGTAGCGTGCGCGACGGCGCAACTCAAAACGTTTGTCGAGACGAATGGCCAGCTCGACCAATTGGTCCAAACAGGTGGGCGGATCATGAGAAAGAATCTCCTCCTTGATCTCCCCAGAGAGACCTTCCAGAAAATGCGCAGAGAGAGCCTGCTCGTTCCATTCGCAGGTGGCTGCTAAGGTGCGGAACTCTATGGTGTAATCGGCGGCTGATCGCCTCCCCTGGCGAAGTGTCACCAGCTGTCGAGAAGCCTCGTGTCCATAGACGGTGCGGTCAAAGATCTTTACCATCTCCTCCTTAAAGGCAGAAAACAGTTCACAGCAGCCGGCCTCAGACCCCCACACAGCCGCTCCCCAGTCGCGTGCCCACCCAGTCAGGAGAGAAAGTACAAAAGCTACCTTGGAGCGGTCCTCGGCATACAGTAAGTCGTGGGTTGGAGGGAAAAAATCACCTCACACTGTGTCAAAAAAGCTCGGCATTCAGTAGGCTGTCCAGAGTAACAAGGTGGATTATTGATGCGTGGTTCAGGGAGATAACGAGGCTGTGGAGAGGATTGGGTGGAACGCAGACTCTGTAAATGACCGGTTAGCTCTGTAACCTGGGCGGACAGGATCTCCACGGCATGCTTGACGGCAAAGAGCTCAACCTCATGTCGGCCCAGCATCACGCCCTGCAGTCTCACTGCAAAACAAATGGGAGTCTCCTTCGCCGGGACCATGTTCTGGTCAGATTATTCTGTCAAGTATCACAAAGGGACCCAGAGGCAAAGGCAAGTCAAAACAGAGAATTTAATATCCAAACGAACTCAGGCAGTCCGTTGTTCGCTAGCCAGACTAGGCATACACAGAACAGACAAAACTGGAACACAGTAGCTGACTTGACATGAGCGAGAGGATGTGCGGTCCCGGCCAGAGTGGCAAGCAGCAACTTCCACTGAAGGCTGTACAGTCCGGAGGGCAGCGCCCGGAGGCAAACGGACCACTGGCCACCGACAACTGGGAGACTGGGCAGAGATAAGGTCAGACACTCGACAGGACTCGACCCGACCAGACAGGACTGTTCTTGACAAAACATAAAGTAATAGCAATTGCTCGAAAAGGAGAGCTGGCAGAATGGCTGCAAAACATAATAATCTGACAAAGTAGTCTAGAAACACACAGGTATTAAAGTCTCTGGCCCAGAGAGGCAGAAGACATGAGACACACTTGCTACATGGTTAAGCTCTGGCGAGCAAACCCTCATTTCAAGGTACTTACAGCTGCGCATTCCAGATTGGAACCTTCTGCACCGACTTCAGAGCCTCATCTGCCTGTTCCAGATTCTAGGACCCTTTTGATGCTCCAGGAGATCAAAATCCCACAACACTTTGTGTTTAAGGCTGTTGAAATGGAATCTGGCTCCTTTTCTCCACTGTAATGTTGCCCAGTGTAAGACGTCACTGCTGCCGTACTGCTCACTCATCTATGTGGAATGTAAATAACATTTAAACTAACTTCTTTCCAGAAACCTTGGCGTTAGTGTATTATCATTATAAGATTATCTAATTTGCATTAGCGCTTGTATAGCTAATGTCCATTAATGTGTGGCTCCTCCTTTTTTATCTAACAGATGTCTGTTGTATGTATGCTGCAGCTCCTCAAACATTGAACAAAATAAAACAAGTAAAAACTTTTTTTTTCCAAATTACTTTTCAAATTTAGAAATAATTTTTCTAGTGTGAGAGTGCAATGATGCTATAAATGTGTTGGCATAGCAACGTGATACTTCCTGTTTCCTTTTCCATTCCCATCCTTTGAAGGCTGTCTCATTTAATTCTAGGTTGAGGACACTAGGATGCGACCTCCAGAGGGCGCAGCCTTCGAAATGAGACACACCTAATTGCTGCATTCATGCCATGTTGTAATTACCGTAATTCCGAGATGATAACACGTGATGTTTAAAGCACTCAGTGCTTTTCACATCCTCGGACTGGGGATTATCCGTTTCTATAGCGACAGTCAACAAAATAAATCCACGTGAAAGAATGTTACTGGCAGCTGTAAACACAATTACAACATTACATTACATTTGTGTGCTACTGCTAAATATTGCAGAACACAGAAAGTGTGTCAGGTAAAAATAATTATTTACAGTTTGTTTGTTATTATTAATGATGGCCATAAATGTGTTATTGCTAACCTAAACAAACAACAACAAAATAATAATAACAGATTTATCAAATATAATAATATCAAATTTTCTTTGATATATTGATCTCTTACCACTGAATCTAGATCTGTCTCTTTTAGAAAGAGATGCATTAATGAAAACACTAGTGTGCTATTTATGGAGGCTATATCTTTAACACCAAGCATTTCTGCACACTCTGTTGATCTTCTCCTTGATTCCTTTAACACAAAAGTTAAGAATGTTATTGATGATATTGCTCTCGTGAAAGTCTGCAAGAAGAATGGCAGACAAAAATCACCTTGGAGAAAATCAACAGCAGTTCAGAGTATGAAAAGACATTGCAGAAAAGCTGAGCGGATGTGGTGGAAGACGAAACTCGAAATTCACTATAGCATCTATAAAGACAGCCTTCATGCTTTTAATGTGGAACTAGCCACAGCTAGACAGACCTTCTTCTCAAACCTTATAAACAGTAACTTAAACAACATCATGGCACCATTTCACAAACACTCCCCATTTTAAAGCATACATATGCCTCGTGGCGTGTCAAGCACACAAGAATGCAGGGCGCTCAGCTCCTATGATATCCCCAGAGCAGCCAAACATGAAAGCTCCATAAGCCGCTCGCTTGAGACAGCAGATCCTTCCTGATGGGGATCGGCCAGGGTGGCGCCACCAGCAGCTCTGTCAGGTCTGGGAACACCGAAGCCCCCTCCTCCCTGATTTTGCATAACACCAGAGGCAATATTTTGGCAATATCGGAGGAAACGCATACAGCCTGGCTGCTGGCCAGCGCGATGTCAGAGCATCTCCCTCCAGCAGGGAGTAAGACAGAGAGAAGAACAGCAGGCAATGCGCATTCTCGCTCGTGGCGAACACATTCCACATCAGCTCTTCTGTAGCGATTCCATATCATCCGAACTGACTCAGGATGCAGCCTCCACTCTCCATGAGGAATCCCCTTCCTCAAAAGCATGTCTGCTCCGCGGTTCAGGAGACCGGAGATGTGCGCTGCTCTGATGGTGAGAAAGTGATGGTCCGTCCATAGCAGGAGATTTGCTGCCTGCTTGTACAGAGACTTGGAGCGTACACCTCCTTGGTGATTTATGTACGAAACCACAGACTTGTTGTCAGTGCGAATCAGTACATGCTGCTGTTCCAGCTGCGGCCGAAAATCCTTTAGAGTTAAGAACACTGCTTCCAGGTCCAAGCGGTTTATGTGCCACCGGCTCTGAGGTTCTGACCACAGCCCTGAAGGCGGCATGCCCACTGCTCCCCAGCCACGAGTCAATGCGTCCATTGTGACCACAACACATGATGTCACCAAACCCAGGGGAACTCCCCGGCTGAAGAGATCTGGGTTGTGCCACGGCCTCAGAGCTTCGATGCAGCCATGGGAGACTGCGATGCACAAACGGCCCGAAGTCCACGCCGTCCAAGGGACTCGAGATTTCAGCCAAAACTGGAGCGGGCACATGTAAACCCAGATGACATACTGCTGATGCAGTTGCCATGAGTCCCAGCAGCCTCTGAAATTCCTTCAAGGGAACAGAGCTGCCCAGTCTGAAAGGCGCAGGGAAGACAAAATGGCCGCTGAGCGCTCCCGAGAGAGGCAGGCGCGCATCTCCACTGAGTTGAAACACACTCCCAGATGCGTACGTTATAGACTGACTCGGGGCGAGAATGCTCTTCTGCATGTTCACACATAGCCCTAGGGACTCCAGGTGATGAAGCAGTTTGTCCACATGGCTGAGCACCGCCACCTGTCTCCACTCATCAAGAGCACTATGTCCCTGCACTCTTCCTGTTCACTCACTGTCTGGTCTCAAACATTCTATGTTGACTAACCTGACGCACTTACCCTTTTGTCTACTTACCAGTTGCTCCTGTGCTCCAATCCTCGTTCTCCACCGCTCCTGTGCTCCACCGTCTCCACGCTCCGCTGTTCCCTCTGGATCCCCTGGAATAGGAAAAGAACATTTACTCTCAGATAAGCCCGTAGCCACTTTCCCATTCCCCGCCTGCTTACCTGGACATTCTGCTCACCTCATTCCCCTCCGCTGCTACTCAATAAACCTGTTGTTTGTATTGCACTTACCTCTGTGTCATGTGTCTATCTGCTGACAGAAGACCAGACCCTAACCAACAACCGGAGATGGAGTTCCCGAACCCCGCTGTTGCGGATCCCCTCGAAGAGCTGGTCAGCGCTCTTCGAACAGCTCTCTCTCCGGTCACACACCCTCAGTCTGCCTCTGCCAGTCCCATGGCCATCCCTGCAAACTATTCAGGTGAGGCGGTTGAATGTAGCGTTTTTTTACTCCAGGTTTCGCTCTACATAGAGATGCAATCCCAAAAGTTTTCCAGCAAATGGGCTAAAGTAGCCTTCCTGATCTCCTTGCTAACCGGACGGGCATTGCTCTGGGCACGAGCCATCTGGAACTCGCAGACCACTATAATTAACTCTTTCGATGCTTTCTCTTCCCATTTTAAGGAGGTCTTCGGCCTATCCACTGGCTCGCTCTCCATTGCCGACCAACTCATCCGCCTCCGTCAGGGAGCTTCTTCAGCCAGTGAGTATACTCTGCAGTTCCGTACTCTGGCGGCCTCGTGTGGATGGAACGAGGCGCCGCTACTCACTGCTTACCGTCAGGGCTTGGATCCGCAGATCAGAGCCCAGATGGCGATCTATGATGACAATGTCGGACTGAAGAGCTTTATGCAGTAGGCCGTAAAGATCTCCCAAGACATCAGCCAGACATAACCGCTCATTCTCCGCCCTCACCGGCTGCCTGTCCTCCGGTACCAGAACCTATGCACGTGGATATTAATCGCCTCTCACGCACTGAGCGTGCTCGACGTCTCGCCACGGGGCTATGCCTCTACTGCGGAGTTCCGGGGCACTTCATTCGGGTGTGCCCTTCTCGTCCTCCACGCCCAGCGGTGAGTACCCTCCAATTGGAGCCTGCCATCTCTACCCTACCACTGCTAATGGTACAACTACTCACTCCACATCATTTCATTTCAGTACCCGCCCTCGTGGACTCGGGATCCACAGGCAATTTAATCTCACAAGCCCTCCTAAAACAGCTGGATTTACCCCGCCAGAGACAAGCCGAGCTGACGGTCGAGACCATACAGGGAAGACCGCTCGGGCGTGGGCACATCAAGTTTCGGTCTCCGCCGATCACTCTGCAAGTAGGCTGTCTTCATCAAGAGAGGATTTCCTTTCTGGTACTGGAGGGACCCACCGTCGATATCATCCTGGGACACCCCTGGCTATCTCAACATTCCCCCGAAGTCAGATGGGATACCAGCGAGATCCTCCGATGGAGTAAAACCTGCGTCCTAAATTGTCTCTCCAACGTCCCTGTACCCCTGGTTGGTAACCCGAAGCTCCAAGTTCATTCCACCCTAGTGGAGAGCCCAGAACCTTCGTGAGGTTCCAACGATCCCATCTGACTACACAGCGTTCCATGATGTGTTCAGCAAACAGGCAGCCACAAAGTTACCACCACACCGGCCATGGGATTGTGCCATTGACCTGCTGCCTGGAGCTATACTCCCCAAGGGTCGAGTATACCCCCTGTCCATCCCGGAGTGCAAGGCGATGGAGGATTACATCAAGGAGGCTCTTTAACAACAGTTAATTCGTCCTTCCACCTCTCCAGCGGCCTCAAACTTCTTCTTTGTGTGCAAGAAGGACGGAGGCTTGCGGCCATGCATCGACTACCGGACCCTCAATGATCACACTGTCAAGCTAGCTTATCCTCTTCCCCTGGTCCCGGCCGCCCTCGAGGAACTCTGTGGGGCCCGCATCTTCTCGAAGCTGGACCTGCGGAGCGCCTATAACCTCATTCGTATCCGGGAAGGCGACGAGTGGAAGACAGCGTTCATTACCCCCTCAGGCCACTATGAATATCGGGTCATGCTGTATGGCCTTTCCAACTCACCGTCCGTCTTCCAGGGGTTTATGAACGAGGTGTTCCGGGAATTTCTCCACCGGTTTATCATCGTGTATATAGACCAGGGGCCATCAAACTTGATCCTGGAGGGCCTGTGTCCTGCAGAGTTTAGCTCCAACTTGCCTCAACACACCTGCCTGGAAGTTTGAAGTATACCTAGTAAGACCTTGATTAGCTGCTTCAGGTGTGTTTGATTAGGGTTGGAGCTAAACTCTGCAGGACACCGGCCCTCCAGGACCGAACTTGGTGATCCCTGATATAGACAATATCCTGATCTACTCCTGGAACCTGGCCGAACATCGCCATCACGTGACGCAGGTCCTATGTCAACTCAGGAAACACCACCTCTACCTGAAGCTCGAGAAGTGTGAGTTCCACCGCCCCACGGTCCAGTTCCTCGGCTACATCCTCAGTGTAGATGGGATCCAGATGGACCAGGGGAAGGTCCAAGCCATCCGGGACTGGCCCCAGCCTCAGTCAGTTAAGGAACTTCAACGATTCCTCGGCTTTGCAAATTTCTACCGGAGATTCATTCAGAACTTCAGTCTCCTCCCAGCCCCCCTCACTTCCATGCTACTTCAGAAACCCAAGTCTCTGTCCTGGAACTCCGAAGCTCGAGCCGCCTACCAGAAGCTCCAGGAGGCCTTCTGCACTGCTCCCATCCTCTCCCATCCAGAACCCCAACTCCCATTCATAGTGGAAGTGGATGCCTCCACCACCGGCGTGGGAGCAGTGCTGTCTCAATACCATGGAGAGCCTCCCTGGCTCCACCCTTGCACTTACTTCTCCAGGAAGCTTTCCCCAGCAGAGCGGAACTACGATATAGGAAATCGTGAGCTGCTCGCCATTAAACTGGCACTGGAGGAATGGAGGCACTGGCTGGAGGGAGCTCAACACCCCTTTACGGTCCTCACTGACCACAAAAACCTGGAATATCTCCGGAGCGCCAAGAGGTTAAACCCCCGACAGGCTCGCTGGGCCCTCTTCTTCACCCAGTTCCAGTTTTCCATTACGTATCAACCCGGAGATAAGAATGTCAAGGCGGATTCCCTCTCTCGTATCCATGCCCCCGACGAACCCTCCTCACCTGAACCCATACTCCCTCCAGCTGTCCTGGTGAGCCCCATCCGGTGGGCCCTGGATGAAAAGATCCGCATCGCCTTCATCACCGAACCCGCTCCGCTGGGAGGCCCAGAGGGCAAAACCTACATGCCCACCTCCTTGAGGACTACCCTTCTGGGCTCCCTGCATGCTTCCCCGGGCTCCGGACACCCAGGCAGCCAGCGTACTCTCTTGTTCCTCCAAGCTCGGCACTGGTGGCCCAGTATGGCCTGGGATGTATCCCAGTATGGCCTGGGATGTATCCCAGTACGTTCGTGGATGCTCAGTCTGTGCCATCTCCAAAACTACACATCACTTACCCGCTGGAAAATTGGTCCCATTACCCATTCCACGTCGTCCCTGGTCCCACGTCAGAGTCGACTTCGTCACAGATCTCCCCAAGTCAGAAGGTTATACCTGCATACTAGTTGCAGTAGACAGATTCTCCAAGGCCTGCAAGTTAATTCCCCTCCGGGGTTTGCCCACAGCCCTCGAAACAGCAGAGGCCCTCTTCCATAACCTCTTCCGCACCTTCGGCATCCCGGAAGATGTCATCTCCGATCGTGGGCCACAGTTTGTCTCCTGTGTCTGGAAGGCTTTCTTCAAGCTCCTTGATGTCACCATCAGCCTCTCCTCAGGGTATCACCCCCAGACTAATGGCCAGACTGAGCGGAAGATTCAGGAGATTGGGAGATATCTCCCAGCCTACTGTCACGACAACCAGCACAGCTGGAACCGATTCCTCCCGTGGGCCGAGTATGCACAAAATTCCCTCAAGCAAACCACCACCGGCCTCACCCCGTTCCAGTGCATACTCGGCTACCAACCCCCTCTGTTTCCCTGGACAGAAGAGCCCTCCGACGACCACTGGTTCCGAGCGAGAGCGAGAGTTTGGGACTCAGCTCATGTCCAACTCCAGCAGGCAGTGCGGAGACATAAGACCTATGCAGATGCCCGCCGGTCTTCCACCCCTGTCTATCGTCCTGGAGATAAGGTCTGGCTCTCCACCCGGGATCTGCGTCTCTGCCTGCCCTGCCGGAAGCTGAGTCCCTGCTATATCGGTCCCTTTACCATTGAGAGGCAGATAAATGAGGTCACCTTCCGTCTCCAACTCCCTGCACGGTATCGTATCCACCCATCATTCCATGTCTCACTCCTCAAGCCTGTCTCTCCCTCTGTCACAGAACCCGATGAGCCCACAGTACCTCCTCCTCCCGAAATCATCGAGGAGCCCCTAGTCTACAGGGTGCAGGACATCTTGGACTCTCGGCGACAGGGTGGCCGCCTGGAATATCTGATTGACTGGGAGGGATACGGGCTGGAGGAAAGATCCGGGGTGAACCGGGACGATGTGCTGGATCCCTCTCTCCTGGCCGAGTTTCACCTGAACCACCCTGACCGTCCCGCACCCAGAGGCCGTGGCCGACCCCGTCGCCGTAATAGGGCATCAGGAGCCACCCCTGGAGGAGGGGGTACTGTCAGAGAGAAGTCACCACAGTCACCGCAGTCTCCACTAACGACACTCACCAGATCCCAATCCCCTGATTACTGAGCACCGCCACCTGTCTCCACTCATCAAGAGCACTATATCCCTGCACTCTTCCCGTTCACTCACTGTCTGGTCTCAAACATTCTATGTTGACTAACCTGACCCACTTACCCTTTTGTCTACTTACCAGTTGCTCCTGTGTTCCGGTCCCTGTTCTCCACCGCTCCTGTGCTCCACTGTCTCCACGCTCCACTGTTCCCTCTGGATCCCCTGGAATAGGAAAAGGACATTTATTCTCAGATAAGCCCCTAGCCACTTTCCCATTCCCCACCTGCTTACCTGGACATTCTACTCCGCTGCTACTCAATAAACCTGTTGTTTGTATTGCACTTACCTCTGTGTCCTGTGTCTATCTGCTGACAATAGGCAGGGGCGTAAATTTCGTCTAACAGTTGGGGGGGACAATAAACATAAAATTTCTCAAGAGCAATTTTTGAAGGGGACACAAATAATACAGCTAAAATTGTACTTGTAAGGATATGTATACACAGAGGAAAATTAGACAAATTAGACAAATTCAAGCTGTTGTGGTCGCACCGCGACAGTGGTCGTGTCCTTTGTAGACATTACTATCCGTCAAGCAGGTAATGTTATTATTGCTAACATAGTGGACTAATCCAAAAATACATTGGCATCATCTGTATTAAAGAGAAAATAATCACTTAATACGATGTTTAAGTGAATAAAATAGCCTTGCCAGCGTTACTTACTGGAGTTCCACAACTATTGACTTTGTTCTCTCTCACCAGACTTGTGTGTGGTGTAAAAGAGGAAAGCAGGCATTTGGACCAAAGCACTGTGAGGCAAGGGAGGGGGAGACTCAAAATTGTTTTACTACTTACACAACATAGTGAGAGATGGTTCAGATTCCATATGTAATGTACCTTGAAGCTCATTCAATACATACGGAGCATAATTAGAAAAGAGCAGAACGACCTACTGTATCTCTGTATGAAAAATTGGCATCTTAAGTAAGAGTTTATCTGTTGATCTGATATTATAAATATATGTCAACAAACTAGATATATAATGTGGTAATTTACCCACTATCACTTTTAAAATAAAAATTAACATATGTTTTTTTTCTCCTTAAGCACAATGAAGTCCATTTTGTCATTTCATATAAATTATAGTGATGTGTGCGGACACTTGTACCAGCAGCAAATCGTAAAGCAGCATGATAAACTACATCCAATTTTTTCAAAACATTCAGAGGTGCATGCATATAAATTTTATCACCATAGTCCAATACTGATAGAAGAGTACTTTCTACTAAACGTTTTCAAGCAACAAAGGAGAAACATTTTTTAAATGAAAATAAAAACCTAACATTGATCTCAATTTCTTTAAAAGACTATCGATATGAGAACTGTAAGTCAGCTTATCATTGAGCCAGATATCAAGATATTTGTAAGATGCAACCCTTTCAATCTGTGTACCATTTAAAGTTTGAATAAAAGTGTATATTTGCTGGCTCAACTCTTTTACCAAGTTCATTTATATAGATAGAGAATAAAATTGGTCCCAAAACTGATCCTTGGGGAACACCTGTCTTCACTATTAAAGGAGCAGAAACATAATTTATCTATGAACACACATTGAGTCCTTCCAGTCAAATAATTAGAGAACCACTTCAACACTATATCACTAAAACCTACACATTTAAGCCTTTGCAACATAAGATCACGATTCACAGAATCAATGCTTTCGATAAATCAATAAAAAGTGCAGCACATGATTTTTTTTATCATCCAATGCAGTTATTATGTCATTAGTGACTGACATTGCAGCAGTTATAGTACTATGTCCTTGTCTAAAACCTGATTGAGTTTGACATAAAATATTATTAGCTGACAAATAGTACTTTAACTGTTCATTTACCATAGATTCAAACACTTATTATCCAACAATTATCCAATACAGTGGAATCTACACCCTTCAGTAATGGCCGAATAATTGCTGACTTCCAAGAACTTAAATTTATATTAAAAATATAATATCGCTATTAAGTCTGCAGATATTTTTAAAAAGTAAGGCTCTATTTGATCAGGGCCAGCTGACTTTTTACAATCAAGACTTAGCAAGGCTTTATGAACCTGAGACGGTGAAATAGGTAGAAAATTAAAAACATTTCTTATGCAACTTGAAGAGATGGCCATATTATCTTTACCATCTGCATCTACAGAGAAACCAGATGACGTGATTTAACTTATATTAGTAAAATGTGTATTAAAAGCTTCTGCTATATTATATTTATCTTTAATTTCTTCATTATTTAGCTGCTGGGGACAACATAGACCCAGTTGATGATTTTATCAGCTTCCAAAATTTACTAGGATCATTAAAATTCTTGCTTATCATACTAAGATAATACTCACTTTTTGCGTTTTTTTAATAATTTTAGTGCATTTATTCCTTAGTGCCCTATATTGTTCCTAATCACTAGCGCTATTAGTGCTTTTAGCCTTGGTCCAAGCAATATTTCTTTCTCTGATGGAGGAAGAAACAGATGTATTGAACCTTCACCACGACTCTAAATCTTAGAGGTGCATGCTTATTAATCAGAGATAACAAAAATTGTCTTAAAATAATTCCATGCCAGATCAACATCTGCCATATCACATACATGAACAACTTCACTATTATACAGGTCATGTAAAAATTAGTGCTGTCAAACAATTAATCGCATCCAAAATAAAAGTTTTGTTTACATAATATATGTATGTGTACTTTGTATATTTATTATGTATATATAAATACACACACATACAGTAAATATTTTGAAAATATTTACATGTATATATTTATATTATTATATTGTATATTATATATAAATATATTTAACATATAAACATAACATATTTTTCATAAATATATACATGCATGTGTTTGTATTTATATACACATAATAAATATACACAGTATACACACACATATATTATGTAAACAAAACTTTTATTTTGGATGCGATTAATCTTTTGACAGCACTAATAAAAATGCTTGCTCATTAAACATTTTATAATTTCTTCTAAAAATAAACAATTTCTGACACAGGCAACTGTACAATGATCACTAATATTACTAAATATTCCAACGGAAGAATACTTATGTGGAGAATATGTGAGTATAACGTCAAGCAATGTGCACTTGTCCATATGTTTTAAATTCAACCTAGTCGGGGAATTAATTAATAAGCATAATGATAATATAATTTTGGTTTGCCAAGATCACGTTTTTTCTGTCAGAGAAAAGTTTTCACTCACTTGATTAGCAATAGACAACAATACATTGTATGGGTCAAAATTATCAATTTTTCTTTTATGCCAAAAATCATTAGGATATTAAGATCATGTTCCATGAAGATATTTAGTAAATTTCCTACCGTAAATATATCAAAACTTAATTTTTGATTAGTAATATGCATTGCTAAGAACTTCATTTGAACAACTTTAAAGATGATTTTCTCAATATTTAGATTTTTTTGCACCCTCAGATTCCAGATTTACAAATATTGTCCTATCATAACAAACCATACATCAATGGAAAGATTATTTATTCAGATTTCAAATAATTTATAAATCCAAATGTAAAAAAAATTGACCCTTATGACTAGTTTTGTGCTCCAGGGTCTCATATTATATATGCAAGCACGCCCCAAGTGCAAAAAAAATTACAAAAATAATAAAAATAACCTGTTTACACTGTTAAATAATATTCCCTAAAGCTAATTTACCACTTGCAGCTGACTGTAGGAGAGTGAACAAGTGTAGAAAAAATAGGTTATATTTGTGAATTTGTAATGCATACCTGTTTAACACACATTAACAGAAAATATTCTGTTTAATTATAAAGAAATAGACGTATATATATATATATATAATCATTTTGAAAGGTTTGCACTTTAGGATAAGTGCAAACTAATTGTTAATACGCTATAGGATGTTGGAAACATATATTGGTTTGTTTAAAGGTATAAGGTATAAACCAATTTTCCAAGAAATGTAAAATAATAGATGTATATTTGTATTCTTGTGTTTAGCTGAAGTGAGTAATTTAGGCGAAGCGTCGCCCTCTACAGGTCTCCACCGGTCACTGCAGCCATGCGACACAATCAAATACTGCTGCGAAGCCCCCAATCCACTCATATTCGGACCCCCGTAATGCACATACATTGAAGCCAAGGTGCTTTATTTTATATAAACATTACAGCTAAAACATCACTAGTTCAATATTACGTGCAGCAGTATTAAATAGTCTTAAATAGACAGACGCAGCGGGCAACCGCGTGACAATCGACGGCCGATTCGTCAGCACAGCCATCACAAAGCGTAGCAGAAAAAAATCATCAAGGACATATGAAGAGTTCCGACTGGATTTGATCAAGTATCTACGTTGACAGACCGCATGTCACGAATAATAAATATTGTTGTGTGCGTATTTTAAAAACGCGTTTTCCAGTGTTGGCGGATTGGTGAATGTGCTGACGCGGATCGCGCGCTGGCCTCTTTGTTCGATCGCTTCAGTTCCTGGTGTTATTCAGTGTGTGTGTGATGATCAGAATTCATAAACGACCCAGTTATTGAACTCAAACCCTTCTGATCTGAATTAAACTCATCTCGGTGTGAATTCGTGTTCTCGGAGTGAGCGTGAAGTCTGGACTCTGGAGTAGTAAGTGTTTACTATAAAACACGTTCACCTGTTAGAGATCTGACTGTGTGTAATATTAACAACAAGATCACATGTAAACTAATATTTACGTGATTATATTGTTATACTTGACACGTTTGTAAAGCAAAGCGGGTTTGTATACAATCAGCCACTAACAAAAACTACCACGTTTTTGACATTTACCATAGTAATGCTACAGTATTCTTTGAATTTTGTTTCGAGTATCATGTAAATACATTGTATATGTCTTTGCTAGTCATTCAGTACTATGGTATACTTCCAAGTATGATGCTAGCATTATAGCGTTTAAACACATCGTGATATAATGGAGGGAAATTCAGTTACAATGCTAGTGTTTCACTTCAGTCTCTTCAAGGCTTTCGTTTGTCCTTTGTTTACAATTTAATAGCCAACTTGTGGTTATATAAGAAAACAAATAGAGAAAGCTAGTTTTAAAGGCTTTTTTAAAGAACATGAGCGTTTAGAAAACAAATACAGTGCAAGTCTTAAAGAATAAAGTGTTAAAAAAAGAATAATAATAGAGATATAGAGGTTACACTTTATTCTGATAGTCCACTTTAGACATTCTACTAACTATAAGTAACTACATATCAACTAATTGTCATTAATTTGCATCTACATGTCTACTAACTCTCAGAGTCAGGGCCGGATTTATCGTGATATAGGCAAAACAAAATTTTGCCCCCCCCTTTCGCTATTAATATAATATTACCACCCCAGCAAACAAACATATTTCATAATCAGTGGAAACCGTTTACACTGTTATCGCAATAAGTGCTTGCATTCAGTCAATAAAGATCAATTGAAGGTTTTAATTGATTTGAGAACAGGTAATGGCCACATTAATAATTTTATTATCTCTAATAATTTTAACGGCCTGGAGTCACATCCACACCTGTTCAGATTATTAGACATCTGTCATGTTTCCGTCCTGAAATCTCGTGTGTGTTGATCTAATTTCTTACGCACCTCATAAACCTTCCTTTGCAGATTACAAAATGTAATTTTAGAGCTAATAACAGAGGATTGAGCCATTGATATGCAGAGCGACTGAGGGAACGGGAGAAAGAAAGCACGATTTCCGTACATAAAAAGATGGAAATAGGCATTTGGATCATTTTTTACCCTAATGCTTGTTTATTTGCTCAATGTCTTCTGGGGTTTTGGTTCTTGTGTTGTTGTAGATAGCCAATAGTATAACTAAAATATTATATCTCTTCATTGAGCTTGTGCCTAATGCCTATGTGTAAGTCCGGTCCTGCTCAGAGTGCACTGTTAGGGTAGGTTTAGGGTTAGTAGAATACGTTTATATATACTTGCATAGTTTCTTATAGTCAGTATGTTGTGGACCCATCAAAATAAAGTGTTAGAAGATATTAAGCTAATACTCTAATGACTGCTAGTTGACATGTGGTTGCTAACTTACTTACTGTTAATGTCTAAAGTGGACTATCAGAATAAAGTGTTACCGAAATAGTATTACTGCTCAATTCTGGAGCAAACGTACTGGTTCTGTCTAATTAAATCTGTGGATTGTCGTCCTCACAGATGTAAGCCGGTCCTGTCGGTGACGCTGCAGTGTGCTTTGTTGGGATGGGGCTGGACTTTGACGTGAAGACGTTCTGCCACAACCTGCGGGCGACCAAGCCGCCCTACGAGTGTCCGGTGGAGAGCTGCCGCAAGGTCTACAAGAGCTACAGCGGCATCGAGTACCACCTCTACCACTATGACCACGACAACCCGCCTCCGGCCCAGGGCTCCCCTCAGAAGAAGCGCAAGGGCCGGCCGCCACGAGCCTCCCTCCCGGGGTCCGGCGACGGCCCCGACTCCAGCACGGGGTGCTGTCCACTCCCGCCGCCGGACAGCCCCGCCGAACGCTCGGAGCGCTCGCACTCGCCCGTCAGAGAGAGCATGACCTACGCCGAAGCCCAGCGCATGGTGGAGCTGGAGATACGCGGCCGGGTCCACCGCATCAACATCTTCGAGAACCTGGACGTGCTTTCGGAGGAGGACAGCGGCGCGGAGGACCCCCCGTCGACTGGGACGGCCGGCTCGGCGGCATGCAACGGCGAGGCCGGGGGAATCGGCAAGGACCGGTCGGACAGTTCTACAGCCAATGGGGAGAAAGGGCCGCAGAAAACGGGAAAGCACAAGAGCAAAGACAAAAAGAAAGACAGCAGCTCGCACCATCACATGAACCCTCCGGTTAAGCTGCCGGAGGTGGTGTTTCGAGAGCTGGATCAGGAGAGACCGGACGCTCCCCCTCGACCCATGTCTTACTACAGGTACGGCTCTACGCACGCCAAACACTTGCAGCACACATACACTATATTGCCAAAAGTATTGGCACCCCTTCTAATGAACAGGTTTGACTACTTTAGTAATTTCTATGAGTACAAATCTTAATGTTAAAGCATATAATGATATTCTAGGAAATTGTGTGCTTCTAATATTATAGCAACAGTTTGGACTCTTTTCTATTCTAACATGACAATGTCTCTGTGTATAAGACAAGGTTCAAAAAGAAAATGATTGATTGAGTCAGTGTGGAAGAACTTGACTGGTCTGCATAAAACCAAGTCCTAATCCCAGTTTAACACCTCTGGTGTGACTGTAAATGCAGACCTTGAGACAAAAACTCATCACCAAACACCAATGACTTGTACATATGGGTTCAGTCATTTTAGACACTTACAAAACTGTTGCTATAATATTAGAAGCACACAATTTCCTAGAATATCATTATATGCTTTAAACATTAAGATTTGTACTCATAGAAATTACTAAAGTAGTCAAACCTGTTCATTAGAAGGGGGTGCCAATACTTTTGGCAATATAGTATATATATATATATATAAGAAAGAAAGAAGGAAGGAAAGACAACTGCGCTACAGACCGATCTCGAGTCCCACCGTAGAGCTCCGGAAGGAGACTCTGTTCCAAAATCAAATCACTGTCGGTGCTTCTGAAATTATTGAGGGTGCTTTGCCTTCATACACATCTATTCTGACATATCATGTTTTGTCCAGTCCATAGTTATGATTATCACAATGTCATTGTGATTTCGAGAGAATATGCGGATGTCACTTCAGAAAGTTTGATGCAAGTACGCCACATTGGTTCTCTTAGCAGCATGAAAAACAACGTTTATTCAAATTTTGAATGGAGAATATACAGCAAAGTGCGCTTCCTTAAAAAGCTGTCACTCTTTTCAATTTATCGCGATCTCTAATTCCGCTATAATCAATGAGTCTGTCAACACGGCACAATTAATCTCTTATTATATCACCTCTACACTTTGTTCATTATAATCAGAGGATTCGTGAGCTTCCAGAACTCTGGACTGAACAAGAACACTCGCGTTCACATGAACTGAAAGGAAAGTTGATTTTTGGACAGTATGTGTTCTGGAATGATTTGTATTATCGCAGCTGTTGTTTGCAGTGTAGACAGCAGTCAGTATATACTGTAAGTGGACCAAACTAGCCACTGCGGTCATAAACAGTGTACAGCGTGTACATGAGATTTCTGGTGCGGTGTGTAGAGCTGCTTGTGCTTCTCTTGATATTAAGGGATGGGAGCATACGAGGGCTGGGTGATATAGATGAATGCTGAAAAATTTATATTTTTCCAAATTTTGACTATTAAATATATATCTCTATTTTTTGCATTAACTGTCAAAAAAAAAAAAAAAAAAAAAAATTAAAATGTGCCCCCCCCCCATGGAAAAACACATGATCTAGATAGAACAGATACTGTTACAGACTACATTTGAATTGTTAATTGCAAAATCAACATATTTAAAATAATAATAAAATAATCTAGACATGGTGACAGCTTAGTTGTTTACTAAGTGAACATTTAAAATCATATTTTTATACAAGGCACCAATTTATGATTACCAAAAGTACAGTCTTCCTGCAAAAAGAACAAAAAAAAACAAAACACATTAAGATGTAAAATATATATATCTTTTACAAAACAATAAAAAATTATATTTTTCCAAATTGTGACTATTCAATATATATATCTCTAATTAACTGTCAAAAAATTAAAAAAATTAAAATGTGCCCCCCCCCCATGGAAAAACACATGATCTAGATAGAACAGATACTTAGAATTAATTGCAAAATCAACATATTTAAAATAATAATAAAATAATCTAGACATGGTGACAGCTTAGTTGTTTACTAAGTGAACATTTAAAATCATATTTTTATATAAAGCACCAATATAAAAAATTAATTATAAAAATACGAAAATGATACAAAAAGTGCAGTCTTGATGAAAAAAGAAGGACAACAAAAAAACACATTAAGATGTAAAATAAACGTGTCAGCTCTGTTAGCTTGCATCACCCTCTGAGACTAAATGCACAGACATGTTCTGACAAACAGCTTCAGATTTAATGTTCAATTCATTGCCATGTTTATCACTCTCAGTCCAGTCCAGCACGTCAAATACAAGTTTTATTGAAATTACGAATGGGTTATAAACAGCTCTGCACTCATTATGATCAATGCAGCTGTCTGCTCTGCACAATGAATCTCTCATTTAAATCGTGTTTACATTATGATCGTGTAGAACAGTCAGTACTAATGTACTCGGCTGAGCTAGAGAGATTCATTCAGCTGTTTAAACAATTAATGAAACAAAAATAATTCTATTGAATGATACTGATGACTGGCAGATACATTCATGAAAATATAATGGCTTTCTCCACCTCTGAAATCTCATGCCAGCCAGTCTAGAAGCAGACTAGAGGCATCATGCCCATTCAAAGTGAGGGGGGGGGGGCACGTGCCCCATCAGATTTTTGAGCCATGTGGATTTTGAACGCAGCTTCCAAAAGACAAAAAAAAATAGCTGATCATTTTTTTCTATATTTAATACAATCACACAGGCATGATTAGATCGTTCAGTGCATCATATCATCAGCTGCTATTCAAATCTGCGTTCGCTGAGCCAGAGACAGATGTGTTTGTACAGCGCTGCATTATAACCAATCACAGACGAGTCTGTTGAGCTGATGAATGCAGTGACCAATCAGAGGCGTTCAGATGAGTCACCGCTGAAAGGTGTTTTCTTCACGCTCGCTGACTGAATACCTCTTTCTGGTGAATTCTCTCGTCAGAAACAACAAGTGCAGATGTGTGTCTGTAAGTAAGATATTAATTTCATAGTGTAAACAGCTTCAGTGATTTTAATGAGAGTGAACTCTAGACTCAGTGTAAATGTGCTTTGCTCTCTTTCTGTACAATGAAAGTGTTATGATTAGTAGCCTAATGTTTTTATTCACATTAACTTTCAATGTTAAATTCACTTTAAATATAAAGTCAGTCGTATTAAAAATATGTTATGGCGTGACACCCATAAACAGTTTTTATGCATAGATTATTACATTATTAGGTTACTTTGACCATCGCCCACTATAGATCAACATAATCTATAAAGGTGAGAATCAAGATATTTCATTATATAATGCATTTGGGAACGTTTTGAATAAAAAGGAAGAAATCAATAAAACATAAGTGCTATTGTGTCACATGACGGAAATGTGGGATATTCACACTGAATTTTATTACAGGAATAATGGTATTATAATTATAATATTTGTGATTAAGCTATAGCATGTGTGCATTTATACTGAATGTTTTTAGACTGTTTTTCATACAAATAGGCTCCTAAAAACCATATAGTTATATTTTTACCATGGTATTGAGGTGCTATATGTGTGGTTTTAACTGTTTATCGTGATTTAAATGTATGCTACAATGGGAGACCAATAATTTTAACCATATAAAACTGAGGTTGCTACAATTTTTACAGATGTTATTGATTTTAATAATGAACAAAAATGTACCTCTGCATCCAAACTCAAGCTACTATCAAATGTGCATTTCTAAGAGACAAAAAAGTTATATTATTAATATTAATATTATCAGGCAACCCAAACCTGTTTCTTGATTTGAAACAATATCACTCATTAGAACATGCAGCAACTAAGAAATTAATTTTTCTAGTTAGATATTTATTTTAAGGAAAATTAATGGTCTGGTTTCTACAACTTTCACTTTGGAGCAAAATTCTGGCTTTAAATGTGAAAGAAATAAAGATTTGACATTTATCGTGATAATTATCGATATCGACTGATATGAAAAAAAATATTGTGACACATATCCAAATTAAACTGCTACTCAAATGAGACAAAAACAATTTCTGTGGGACTTGATGTTGTCCGTTGGGAATAGATTGTGGTGATCTTTAGCTGCTGGAGCGATTATTGTCGAGTTATTGTGGATTATTGTCATATTATAGAGATGTTGTTGCAGGAGGGATGCATGAATTTAAAATGATGAGGTGCATGGATCAACCATTAATAATAAACACTGCAGCATTACATTAAGAGTAATAAGTAAGAATTGTCCATTTGGATCTCACGGTGACTTTAAAGTAAAGGTTTGGTCAATAATGGCAAATGAGGAAAGATTTGAAATGAGATTTTGTGATGCTCTGGTGTAGAGCTGTGCCATATATTGACACAAAATATCTCGAAATTTGCTTGGATTTTATGGATAATGATAATTAGATGATATTTTGCTGAGTGTGCTATTGTGCTGGTATCTTAAGGACTGCCGTGACTCCTAAAGTTTCTGATATTATTCATATTCTGTGTGGTGGTCGGATAGAAATTAATATTTTCCAATAAGTTTAAATAGATTTTTTACATTTTATTTGCATTTTTACCTTATAAAGCCATTTTTTATTAAAGTGTCCATTATCTTTTGACTCAAATTCTTAAATTTAATCAGTGAATTAGAATACTAAGACATTTGGGCTGTTAACAAGCAAATTAAATCAATAAAATTAATCTTTGCAATGCAGAGGAAACACATCTAAAGTAGTATTTAGATGTATTTACACACGGTTTAATGCAAGACATGAATGCATTTAACCTGCCGTTACAAATGCATAAGTAATGTTTTGATGTATTACACATAAAACATTTGAATACTGTTATTTGAAATTATTTAAATAATAAAAACACTTTGAATGTGAAATTAAAACCGCCAGTAGGTGGCAGCAAGTCACTGTTAATCAGTGAGTCACTGCGATTGAACCGAATCATTTAAAGAGTTGATTCATTCAGGAACGACTGAACCGAATCATTTAAAGAGTTGATTCATTCAGGAACGAATCACTGTCATGTTGCTCAGAGACACAAAACAGTGCTGTGACTGTGTTTGGAATTATTTTTGTTGTCGAAATAGTGCAAAAACAGGAATTTAGTGTCTAAAACGCAAGTCTATTAATTAACTTCTTGTGTATTGAACTGTTGTAAAAAATCAATATCACATTTGTAATCATGCTAATATTTGGAGAAAAACTGCACTCTTCGTGTGATATTGATTAACTATATGAAGTGGTATAAATATATACATTTTCTGCCCCCATGTCTTGAAATTGTGATCATTATAAATGTGTTTTAATATTGAATCATGCAGTGAAAGAACACGCTCTGTAGGAGTGCTTTGTTTGGTTTTTGCAAAATACTCAATAATGTCAAATCGCACATCGTTAAAACAACAATTACAAAATATATCGCACACACATACCCTGAAGGGTGAACTTGTCCTTCATCCTCTACATCCTGGTCACCATCTGATCAATGGATACAATCTAATTCTGACCGTAGAAGACATGTATGGTTCATTTGTGTGTGGCATGAGATATGAATGGAGCTCCATACTCTTCCTTCACCTCCTCTCAGGTACATCGATAAGTCTGCTGAGGAGCTGGATGAGGAGGTGGAGTACGATATAGACGAGGAAGACTACATCTGGCTGGACATCATGAACGACAAGCGTCGCGCTGACGGGGTGGTGCCCATCCCTCAGGAGGTCTTTGAGTATCTGATGGATCGACTGGAGAAGGAGTCCTACTTTGAGAGTCACAACAAGGTGAGCTGCTTTCTGAATCGAGCTTGGACACACTATAGCATAGTGCAATGAAAAAACTATTTAATTGGGTAAAAATAGGATATTGTTAAAGTGCCAAAAATTATGGATTTTTGAAGATGATATTTCACACAGTGTGTAAGTGAA